>JANTPZ010007921.1:0-36219 GCA_025593235.1 Vachellia pachyceras | reverse complement strand
AGACCCATTTCAGATTTTAAAATTTTCAAGCCAAGTTAGTGCTAGCAGTGAACCACCTAATAGGACAAGTTGCCTGCAATCCCAATTTATTGCCCAGTGTCTTGTCCTTCCTAAGGGCGCAATTTATCCTGTTCATTTTCAAAAGCACAGATAGAGAAGAGCGCTCTTTCGGATTTCCTCCAGTATTAATCTTCTCAATCTTGTCGACTTATATAATGAATAGTTCCTCTCGATTGAAACATTTATGCCAAAATTTCTTAACAATTTTATGCTGTGCAGGCTTTTGAACAATTTTTAGATCATCTACTTCTGTGAATCTGCTCATCGAGAATTTAGGGCAAAGATCTTGTTTCAGAATCAAAGGCAAGTTTTTTACTCAATTTCAATTTTCAATATGGTAGGAATTCAAGCTGACAGAAAAAAAATTCCATCTCACTTGCTTGCCGATTAAAGTTTGAATCTCACAAAAGGCACTTTACTTATGGACAGTGTCCATTAATGTGTTTTTCTTGATTGATATCGATGGAGACTTGATAGTATGGGATAATAAGTCTCACATTGAGTAGAATGGAATGCTTAATGGAGTATTTAGGTGGGTTGGTTCTCCTACTTTAATAGTTAGCTTTTAGAGTTGGGTTCCCCATCTCACTTAGGTACCCATCAATTAGCATAAGGGCCTAGTTGTCGGTGGTTCCGGAGATAGTTGCCATGATCTAATGCCCCGTTTGGTATGATGGAATTGATTTTGATGGAAATGAAAATGGATATGGAGATGAATATGGAGGTGGAAATGGATATGAACATGAGTTTTAAAAGTACGTTTGGTATGCCATGGAAATGAGGATGGAATCCATGTTTTTGTTTTTTGTTTGAATGGGATTTTTTTGGAAATGTAACCAAAAAGACTATTTTACCCTTGATCAAATTATAAACTTAGCTCCAGAACGGTATTTTTGTCCAAAATATGTTGGCTCCATGAAATTGAGATGAATTCCATAGGTTGAGGTGTGGAATTGAAAAGGGGTGTTTTGGAGGAATTGAATTCCACATGGATTTACAATTCCATCAAACCAAACATGTCAACCTCATGGAATTAAATTCCAATTCCAATTCCATACTCCCATTTCTACCCTACCAAACAAGGCATTAATTGATTTTTGATCTTAAATACAATTTACTAGTGTATCTTTCTGCATATTCAAATCGGGCATCATTTTTGATCTTCGTAGTTTGTCATAAATATCCAAAAATTGACGACATGAGTCCATTCAGACATAAAGATATTAGCAATTTGTAGCATGAGGGAGTAAACTGATACCAATCATTTTTGCTAATTCAAAAACTACTGTATGAAGAATCAAATGTTTTCAAGAAGCATGTTACAAGATGGTTATATTTGCATAGAACGATATTTTTGCTTTGGATTTCAGTGATCTAAGACAGGGAAAGTAATATTGTTTGGATCTTGCGATTTCACTATTTTAGCAAATTGAAGAACTAAATTATTTCTCAACAAATTCAAATTATCAAGGGATGAGATTGCAGAAAGTTGCAAAATGGTTGTATTTGCATAGAATGATGTTTTTTGGTCAGTCCTCAGTGGACTAATAGCTAATACAGGGAATGTAACTTGTTTGGGTACCGTGTTTTCAAACATGATGCAGATTTGTTAGATTCCGGTAGAACATTGTTATTGGTTTGGTCTTCAGTAGTTTCATACCGGTTATAGGGAAGATTGTTCTTGTTCTGGGTCTTGTAGTTGGAGCTGTTTGGCTAGCAAATTTCTCAATTTATATTAGTGTACCAAGGTTGAGGTGGATAGATATGATGATTGATGATTCTTTTTATCCAGATCCCTCTCTCTTTCTCCTTTCGTCGATCTTTCTACTTTTTCATAACAAATGGTATTAGATCATTAGTCCACTGACCATGAAGCTGTGTGTTTTAAAGCTCCAATGGGGGAGCAAAAGGACCGAATTTATCTTCATATGGAGCAGAGAATTGAAGATTTGATGGATCAAAGACTGTCAAGAATAGGGCAGAGGATGACAAACGTTCCAGAACTGACGAAAGAGATATCAAAATAGATGACCTAGTTGATGAGGTCAATGGATCAAGTGGAAAGGGTATTGGGCATTCAAGGGCAGGTAAAGATTCTTATCCACTTGATCATTCCATGAAGGAACATCCAAAATCCCTTCCAGGGGATGTTCATGGTAAGTTCCAAGTAAGAGAAATACGTATTAGTGATCGAAAGGCTGGAAGATCCAAAAAAGGATATGATGCCGCTGAGGTAAGGGGAGAATTAATGAACATTAAGAAGGCTTCAATGTGCTTTCCTGTAAGGTATATCTTACTGAAACCAAGGTGATTAGTTGCTTCCTAGTTCGATTAAAGGAGGAAATTGAGCGATGGGGTGATGCTATTCAGACCACAAAACTTGATAGATACAATGGTAATTGCAAATCTCTGAGAATTGACTTTTCATTCATAAAATGAAAGAAGAGTCTGCAAAGACGGATTTTGGGAGGATCAGGCATGAAGCCAGCAAGAAAAATCAGAAAGAGACAAGAAATTCTCCAAGGGGACAATGAGCTATGATCAGAACAAGGGCCAAGTTAGAAGCAAGGACGGATTGTTTTTAAAAAAAAAAAAATCAATGCCCATGATTTTCCAGACTTCCAAATTTTAAAGAAATTAGGATGCCAATCGAGAACAAGGTAACAGCAGCTTATGGGAATAAAGGGACCGGTCAAGGAGCTTGCAAAGGGCTCAAAGGAAAGTTGGAAGGAAGGGAAATTAGTATAAATAGCTTTATTATTGCCTTACATAAGTGTGACAAAGCTTTTGAAATACAATGAGTAAAATCAACATGGTGAGCGAGATTTAAAGAACTTGTTTTGTCATGGTAAGAGCAATTGTACAGAGGGAGATAGGTGAAGATGCTACTTGGATCCAGTTTTGTGATTTTTAATGAATATATTCCTAGTATTGTTTTGGGATAATCACCCTTGAGGATAAATAGATGAGGATTGAGGAGTTAGAAGTTTATTTGGGTTGTTAGTTGAAGCTGATTGGCTAACTACTGAATATATACCAATATTAAAAGGGGTGAGGGGGAAGATATGATGGTTAATAATTATTATTTTTATCAAAATCTCTCTTTCTCACACCTTTTATCTCTGTTTTTTTCCATAACAGTTTCCAATTTATGAGGGATCAATCACTTCTTATGTGAAGGGTAAACATTTAATTGTTGTCTGTTCTCATAACAAATAGTGATATAAATAAACTGCATTCTTCTATTGATATTCGTTTTTTAATCCATTTAATTTGATTTTGCTGATTAACTCAACTTGTATTGTGGATTCATTATCATAAAAATTGATTTACAACGTCAAAGCACTTCTGTACTTTCAATGTTTCATCTCTTAAAGACTAACAGTTGCAACTACCATAGAAGGAGTTAGAACTCTGCATGCTTTTATCAGAGCCAAGCTATTTGTTCCCCATTATTACTCCAGAAAGGTTTCTGCGGCTAAGCATTTGAATAATTTCTGTAAACAGATATGGTAGAAATGTAAAATGAAAGGATAATAATCTGTATGTGGTTTTAGTTGTTCAGTCAGTTTTCTTTTTCTCACAGATATTTTGGCACAGAGGTGACTTAGGCAAAGAAATTATATGGCCTACACACTTAGGCAAAGAAAGCAAAGCACTTGTTATGCAGATTCAGACAGTCCTGGAAGTGATTCAATTCGTTCTGATATGGACTATTTATTAAGGAGCTGTAGTAGACGAAAAAGGAGAAGGAACTAGACATTGTGCTCTCCAACTAAAAAGGAGACTAAAACGGAAAACTCAAGTGTGAACTTGACTACAAGGCGTCGTCGTACCTCAAAGAAGAGGGCACAGGAAGTACAAAACAAGGAAGCCAGTGATGCTACAAGTTCAAACAAGAAAAATGGAACATTGTGTGCTGACCAACCAAGTTCAAACAAAATAACCATTTTATCTTGGTTGATAGGTTGCAATGTTATCAACGAGGGTGAACATGTCACCTATTCAAATGAAATAAAGGGAAGTACAGCTAAGACAGGAATAATTGCCAAAGGTGGAATTCTCTGCAGCTGTTGCCAGAAGGAATATTCTGTGTGGGCCTTTGAGAAACATTGTGGAAGTGATCTTAAACGACCCTATGAACATATTCACCTACTTGAAAAACGAACATCTCTTCTGGAGTTTGCCTGCCATGAGAACAGTGAACTGAAACAATGGGAAACACATTCCTTTAAACGCACGAGAAATTCTAAAGACAAACATGATTTTGCTTGTCCTGTTTGCGGAGATGGGGGGGGGGGGGACATCTGCTGTGACAATTGCCTCGCCACATATCATTTAAACTGTTTGAATTTGGAGGTAATTAAAATGCTTTTCATTTGCTTTTATTAAAAAGGGATAAAGGGTGGATTTGGTGGATCTCTTTGAGTTTGGAATTAGTTTTTTTTGTTTATATATATATATATATATATATATTTCATGTTCTGATCATATATTGCGGATTCATGGCATTTACATTGCAGAGGCTTCCTCGAGACGATTGGTTCTGTCCTTATTGTGTATGCAGACATTGTGGGCTTGGTGATAAAAGCAAGCAATTGATTGCATGCTTCCAATGTAACAAAAAATGTAATATTTTTTTCTCATAATGTATTAAGCATCCTTTTATAGGAGCCTTTCAAAGATGTACTGCTTTTTTCACATTTCTATTTTTCCTCCAACTTGGTCTTACTGACAAAGCATTTTTCCGTGCTTCTGTAGTTGAATGGGGTTGCTTTAAGGAATTTGAGAAAGACGCTCTTAGAGATGCCTTAGATCCTGACTGTTCGCGTTTACACTGTAGGCAAAGTTGTAGAAAAGTATTATTCTGTCTATAATGTGTTTGGGATCTCTGTTTATCATAATAAAGTTTTAGGGGATTTTATGCAAAAACATAGAAAGTTTCACGTCTCAAGGGGCTGAGATTTTCATGTATTTTGACATTCTTGCTTTGCATATTTTAAAGTATAACTCAAACCATAAAATTTTAAAATGTACTTTTAGCAATAAAAGAAGCTTTGAGTGCTCATGCTCTCCATGGATTACTCTAAATACGACGTCTACCACCTTTGCTATTCTGACTGTCTGCTGTGTGAAAGAAGACATTGGAGAGTTTAGTTGGAGTCAGGAACGAACTCAATGAAAGCTACTCTTGGAGAGTTATTCGTCAAAGTATCTCTATTAATTACACATATTAAAAGGTAACGTTAAGGGATAGTTTCAATGCACATGATTAACAAAGACATTAGCCAACAATAATTATTATAAATGACTAATTTAACTAATTTTTTTAATATCCTCAAATTAATTATCTAGTTCTTAATCTTATATTAAAGACTGGATTTCCATGCTAACGTCCAATTTAGCACCTTCTAATCATTTCCAATTCTAATGCAATTCAGGTCAAAACTGCCCAGGATTGATTGTAGTCGTTTCTATACATTTATACTCGAAAAAGATGATGAGGTTATCTCTGCTGCTTCTGTGAGGTAGATTTCTCTCTTTTGCTTGTGAACACACTTTTTTTAATATCAGGTCCTCATACCTCACTACCTACATGTAAATTTTGAATTCTGTATCAGCTGAAATGATGTTGAATATTTTCATTAAACTACCACAAATTAATTCTACAGAATCCACGGGCAGAGGTTTGCAGAAATGCCCTTCATCGCCACACATAAAAACTATCGAAGAAAAGACACAGTGGATGTCTTCTAGCAGTATTGGAATCGGCAAGTCATAAGCAAGGTCATATAATCTCCTCTTGTATCTTAATTCAATCAAGTACAGTCATGCGGAAGTTATGATAAACCTTCAAGCATCGGGTTAAATTTCCCCAAGTTTCGGGCCATTAGCTTTGGTGAAGTATTCTTTCTTATGAAGGTTCTTTTTCCATTTCTTTGGGTTAGCTTTCTCTTGTAATTTGATTGTGACACTGATTTATTTATAATAATATTAAGATAGTCTTTATACTGACTTTTTTTTATGGTGGTAAACTTGTCTAGATCCTACGCAACCTCGAAGTAGAAAATGTGATAGTCCCTTCAGTTCAGGAGAGCGCTACCATATGGAGGGAAAAGTTTGGATTCTGTGATCCAACCGCGGAACTGAGGAGAGAAATTGCCTTATATAACGTTTTGACGTTTCTTCAATCTGTAATACTACAAAAGGATTTAACCATGCAAACAGCAGAATCTGGTCAATAACTCTCTCCCTCTCTCTTCCCCCTGTATGAAGGTTCACTTCCTTGTTCTTTCTTCACTCTTGTCTTCCCCTTCTACAAATGGTGGTGACCGATCCTTGATAGACCTTAACATGCCCCCTCCAGAAGAATGCATGACGGTTGCAGAAGATGTGGCTACTAAGGTTGCTGATTGATCATGGTCCTAGAAGAAGTGGTCGAATCAAAACTCCTGAACATTATTTTACTGATTTACTTTTAAATTTAGATTAATGATCAGCTCAACTATTCATAGTCAATTTTCTCTCCAAAGCAAGTTAGTATTGTTCCAAAAACCGGACCGGCCAGTTAAGATATTGGTCCGGTCCGGTTCGGTTGAGTAGTTGAATGATGGATCGGTTTGAATCAATCAAACCGGTGTTGAATAGTTTAACCGATTTGGCTTTTCTTTTCTTTTTTTCAATTTTATTTTAAAAAAACTTAAAAGCCAGAAGCACTGAAAAAATGGAACCAAAGTGGGATGATGTAATTCACTATTTTTTTAAAAAAATACATTAACTAAATTGACCTTTAATTTTTTGTTTTCTAGTTAAATAAATTTACATATGAGGATATAAGATAAAATTAATTCATTTTATTCCATTTGTTTTTATTATTGATATTTAATTAAACTTTTAAAATTTAAAATATGGGTAAAATAAAGTAATATTCTAGGTTTTATTTATTTTTTTAAAAATAATATAATATACTAAATTATATATTAATATAATCGATTTAACCCTGATTTAATCCATTAACCTTTAAACTATTGTTTCATTAGTTTAATGCTCAGTCTGATTTTTTGAACCTTGACAGCTAGTGTTAAACAATTTCAAAAATGCACAAGGCTTTTTGTAACATCAACAATTATACTAGGCTTAAGGTACATTTTTACTAAGTTTTTTCCGAGGAATAATGTTACCTTAAAAGCTTTTTGAGGAGCAATATCGTCTCAAAAGTTTAAGATTGGAGTAATGTCATCCGAACCCATTTTGTGCTGAGATGGTATGCCACCTCATTGCCACTTGTCATTCACTATATTACCTGGAATAATTAAGAAAAATGTAAACAACCCTCTCCTCTCTCAGCATCAGCGTTCATCTCTTCTTCAACATCTCCATGTGTCCTAACCGCTTGGGTCTATTAAAATAAGGTAACATTGCCCATATTTTAAGTTTTCAGGATAAGATTGCTCTCAAAAACTTTCAGATAATATCGCTCTTCGGTGAAAACTTAGGGTAAAAATGTAACTTAACCCATTATTCTATTATCACACAATGACAGATTTCATGAGAAGTAGCCTTTTCAACCAAAGACACTTGCCCACACCTTGTGCAACAACCTTATACCCTATTATTGCTAGTCGCCACACATTGGTTTCTGCTTCTTCTAAATTATAGTGATAAGGTTGCCCAAGCAAAGGTACATTATGTGTTTATATTGCTATCAATTATGGATCCAACTATGGTGGCAAAAAAAAAAGTATGAATCCAACTTAGTGTGTATCTATTTAGACATGAGATCCTTAGTGTTTTTTTTTTTCGAAGACAGGCTACAACTAAAAACAGAAAAAGAAGGTCAACTATGACTCTATGAGGAGGATGGTGGAATAGATTTTTTTTTTGTTATTAAAAATAAAATGACATTTAAAAAAAATGGAGTTTTTACACCTAACAAGACCCTTTGATAAATTATACATCTAAACATTTGATTATTGATGCATGGACCATGAGGAAGATGGAATAGATAGTTTTCAACCCCATAAAAAGATGCAAGAAAGACCAAAGAGAATAATCAATAAACTATCAAACAAAACCTTTTAATAATAATACCACGTAATTCATGTAATTGACCTCTCTTGATAAGATAAGACTTGTTATTGTTGTGCTCTAAAACTTATGCAAAATGCAGATACGCCTCTAGTTAAAAAAGAAACATTATTAGAATGCCATAAGCAGAGGGTGGAATGCATAGACTTGGATATGAAAAGTAACGAGCGAGGACTTCTGCGTTCCCATAAAAGATGTGTGATTCCCAGATACAAAGCTTCGAGGGAAGGAAATCATTAAAAAAATATAAAGGTTGTGAGGAAAGCCCCAAATTTCACTTATATAACAAAATGATACATAACATCGTTCATATGTAGTTGAAAAAAATAATTAATTAATAAATTATGATAGGAAATACAAGAATAAGATGTTAAAATCAAGCAAAATACAAGGGAAGATGGTGTGAAGTCCGTCCCTTGAAATTTGAAGCACTTTTGCTTCTAATCTTCAATTTTTGCTCTCATCAGAACCCTCGTTTTTGAAACCATCTATAACTACACTGCATCTGTTCATCGTGGAAGCATCAAGAAGGCCATGATTCCATAGTTTGATCATGAATAGCCTCCAACACCTGAACCAAGAATATTCATCTTAAACTCAGAATTTTTGGAACAGGTTAGTGGTAGGCAACTAAAGAAAGAAAGAATATATGGTTAGGCACTAGAAGTTTTTGTATAATAACACTGCAGAAAAGATAACTGATACTCAACATTTTACATCGGAAATAGAGAATAAAACCGAAATAAGGAAGAAACCTACGATTAAGGTATTAGGCACTCATCAAGCTAAGAACCGGATAACATTTATATATCATGATCTTTTGGTATCACTAAATTGAAGGTCAGGAACGGCAAAAAGAACTAGAAAATTCCGCTTGTTAGGTATAATTGAATCCGGGTTCCATGTGGAAGTCAATTCCATCGAAAACCATGGAGCCGGCTTTTTCACCAATGACCCCTCATGATGGAAGCCTCCAAACTTCCATGTAACACTTCCCAAACCACCAACTCCAATTCCCTTGCAGCCATCTCCTCTCATCATGGAAGCCTCCAAACTTCCCTGTGACACTTTTGCCCCACCTCCAACTCCGCTTCCCTTACCGCCATCCCCTTCTCTCATTGATCTCTCTTTTCCTCACCACTTCATTTTCTTTCTTTTGTGCGCGCAAGCGCATATAGTGGTGGGGAGGGGTTGTGGAAGTATTGGATTCCATGGAATGCAGCATCCTCAAAAAGTACATTCTTAAAACTTAGCCACACAAGTAAATATCATATCCCACATGACATTCCCGAGGATCCTGAACACATTCCACAACACAAATGAAACATCCCCTAAAGAAAGCATTAATCAATTCAAGTAGGAAAAGCAAAAGAGGTACCAAAACAATGGGGGAGACGATATCAACTCCTTTCCATGGAGCTTGGAAAAGGCCTCACAGGCCCAGGGAACATGACCATCTGCCAGCACACTGCCACAATTAAAAAAATACATGACGTAAGCATTAAGTAAGCACATGATACAGATAATTAATTTCACTCTACATGCAAGACCGTGATGATTCAATAAAACTTTCAATTAAGTCCCAAAATTCCTGAGTAAGAGAAATATTGGAACCAGCAAGCAAACTAGTTTTACTGGTAGGAAGAAGAGAAACAAATAAGAATAAAAAATACAAGCATCTTAATAGGGGAAGCAGTAGTCACCTTTGCTTCCTCACAAAAGAATTCCAGAGATGCATGAGCTGCTTTTCATCTTTGGAAACGTCAACAAAATCATCAAGCATCTGTAACATGACGGTTTAATTTTAGCTTCTGGGAACTAATCTGACCAAGTTCATAAAACAGGAATACCCAAGAGAAAAGCTGCAAAAAACCTTGCGGAGCAATAGAATATGAAGGGGACAAAAAGGCCAGAGATTTATGTAAAAAAATAGAGGCGTGTCTTCAATAAATTTTAGTCATTGTTCTATACCCCGCTTGACCACCTCCAATTGCTATCAAAGTTGTTGGCAGTTCTAGAAAGGGCTACCTATAGAGAGCTTTAACAGCTATTGTGGCCCATTGAAGAAAGCTCAGGTAGTATGGGATGCCAAGTTCCCACCTTAAGTAGGATGGGATGCTCAATAGGGGTATGTAAGTGATTGATTATCCTCTCTCAATAACTATCTTTCAAGAAGGGCTTCTAGTCCCTCTTGATTGCCAATAAAAAATATAATCTTTAAAATATAAAAGAATAAGAAAGAGGGAATGAAAAGGAAATAGAAATTTAAAATATTTTCAGCTTACTCTTCGATCTTCAAGATCTGCAATGTCATCATCAACTTCATCTTCACTGTCCCGATCTGATAACACTTGTTCTAGGGCCATAAGCTTCAATAACATACAGCAGAGTAAGATGGGGAAATGGGAAGCAAATTAAATGAACTACTGTATGCCACACTGAAAAAGCATTTAATGTTAAAAAACAACTACAACAAAAGGTCTTATACCACTGCCAGTTAACATTAAACAAAGAACTAATCCTATTTCATTTGAGCTGCCACATTTTATAAAGCACTTACAGGAAAACCAAATATGAGTAGAATTCAATTAGAAATTAGGCTAAATAGAAAAAATAAGTATCAAAATGTAGTAAACCTAACTGCTTAAACATCAAAACATCACACAGAAAGTCAATAACTCTCTCTTCCATGCAGGAAAATGAAACCCCATTTCAAAATAAATTTTAACCGGCCAAGGGAAGAGAAGGACCAAGGAAGGGGGGAAAATCAAAGAGATCTAGGAAAACTAGTCACCTGAACTCTGTGAGAGTGAAAGAACTGTCTTTTCTGCAGGAGCATACGACTGGAGAAACGATTTTATAGGGAAAAAAATCAGCACGCTCAGTAGGGAATTCTTGACGAGGATAACAAGAATTATTGCCATGAATAATCTCTTTCAACTTTCAAGCAAATCATATAGTAGAGGGATTGCATAATTTAAGCGACAATCATTAGATTTTTTTCCCACCGGATGACTGATGCCAACGGAACAAAAAAAAATTGCATAGGCATGTTTAGAAAAAACAATAATTGCAAAAGATAGGTATCACATTCAGAATTTGATTATAATCTATGACACGCAAAGGAAGAATATTTTTCTTTCTGACAGGTAACTACAATATAGACATTTCATAGAACCAAGCTGACAGAAGAATAAAATATGCATGGGCATTCAGATTATGTGAGAAAATAGGATTCATTCATAAGAAGTGATAGAATGTACAAAAAAGATTGTTCAAAGCATGTTAAAGAGAGGAATTTTTTTCATCAAACAAACAGCAAGCTTTTTTTTGTGTGTAAACAAACAAGTTAAAGAACATTAAAACTCAATAACAGCAAATATTTATAGACAAGGTGCAAGTCTTCACTAAAAACTAAATATCATTATTAAGAAAACGAAATTACAAGTAATAAATACAAAGAAGCAGGCAGTAGGTTTTATGAGAATACTTTCTTGAGTCTGATCGATCCATGTTCATCTTCCTTGTCTTGGCAGGCAAAGCAGAATCACATCTAGATACTGATTTATTATTACATTCAGGGTCCCTAGAAGTTTGGGGCATGGCAATTGGAACACCTGGAATGTTGAAACTAGAAGCAACATGTTCCAAGTAATCTGTAGTAGTATCAGGACGGTGAGGACCATATTTTTCTCCATCCTGTCTTCCATTCTGCAATTCTTTCTGACTGGGAGATATCTTGGACAAGTTCCCACCTTTTCCAGACAGGGTGTCTAAACAAAACTAAAAAATCAGTCTAGCCCACAAATAGTACATTGATTGAAAGCCACAAGAGAATTAAAATTCATAAATCGTCTGCTAAGTAGCCACCCATATATTATTATTACCATGGTACTTCTCTTGATAACCATTCTGCATGCCTTCTGTAGCCAGCATAGGTGAATCCAACTCCAGAAACTGAATACTAGCACGCTTATCATTTTGATTAGAGTCTATGCGTCTGCGTCGTCGAGGCCTTGCACTGTACAATTAGTTGTTAATTCAACATTTAAAAGTCAATAATCTCGCTCAAAACTATATGAATTGACCGATAACTGCTTTGAATATAGATACACAACCAACCAGAATAAGAAGGTTTGCGACTGCGGATTTATTCCATCAGTAACATTCTGCGAATGGATAAATGTCGATAAAAAGGATAATTAGCACATAAAATTCTTCCAAATGAAAAATAGGGATTTCACATAGGCTAACAAAAGGTTATTTCCATCACTAGATCAAAGGAAGGCCAAAAGTTATTCACTGAATTCAAATCAAAGTAAATACATAACAAAATTTAAGACAACTGACAAATTATTAGTAAAAAGCTGCCCAGAATAACAGATTATACATCCTTTTCCCAATGACCATAAGAACAAAACTAAGAAACAGTTTGAAAAAAAAAGGTGAGACTAACATAATATACGTCTGATGCTAGCATACAAGGTATCAAGCTGCCATTCTTAAGGTAAGGCCATTAACTGAGCTTTGGTTTTAGTAAACCGAAATTTTGGATGATATTCATCACATACAGCAATTAAAAAACCATGATCAATGCAACAATAACAAATCTATCCCACCAATTAAGATTGGTTGCATGGATTGCACAACACCATTATGCTCTATCAAAAGCTAACTCTTCAAATTTATCATCCAACAACAATTCCTGTTCAATAACTTCCTTAGGTGTTCTTTTTTGTCTCTCCACATCATTTCATAGAGCTAAAAACCATGATCAATACAAAAAATGAAAACCAAGAATCCCAAGTAGAAGCAATCAGAACAAGCTAAGCTAACTAAAAGCGCTCTTCTTGACTATCACGACAGAAACCAGATTCTAGTGGAATAGCATGTTATGAATCCATCAGGTTATCACAATCTTCGATACCAATTAGTTGCTTGTGATTAACACTAAATTTGTGCATTAATCCCTAAGGAAGCCAATCATTTGCCATTCTTCAAAACCAAATAGAACCAACCTCCGATCTCAACATATCAATTTTCACAGAGACGTTCACTGCTTGATAGTCTTCAGTCACCTACAAAATAAAGACAAGGTTAAAAATCTATCTAATAAATTAGAAAATAAACAATGACTTTATAGTTAGAGTAGCTAACCCAAAACTCAAAATTGAAGAGATCATGTGATGCGCAAAGATGAAATCGCAAACCCTGCACAAAACAAGCCATTGTCAGTTTTGCTCCTTCAAATGCCTTTTTCACCACAGGAAGGTTTTCACAATCATTCTACAAATCAGGATAAATCAAACAGTGATAACATCCTCCTTCCTAATCTTCAAAACTATAAATGGACCAAGTGATACATGAATACAGCTCACAGTATACCCTGTATACCTTAAAGCTTGCACATTGCATCAAGCAAAATGGGCAAGAAAATTCCTCAGTCACTGCACTTGAAAAGAGATAGGAAAATTTAATCAGTAGTGCCTGGATTTTCCTTCAAGTAATAGGTAAATGCAAATCTTCTCTGCAAAACTTTCAGCCACATGCAACCATGGTATCAGTACACAGTAACAAAGACAAAAACGATAAGTTGCTGTTTGCACTTTAGAAAATGTACCTGTTGGAAGCATTGATAAGATGCAATGCAACATTGAACCTAATAAAGAAAAACATACAATATCCAGACCTTCAGTCTTTCGAATGGTGCTGTAACAGTCCCTATAATTGAATATCACAATTCCAGCTCTTAACCTACACAATAGTGGGAAAAAAAATAAGAAGATTTATAACATAGAAGCAAAGATAAAGCTTAACTAAAAGATGCTATTTCATTAACAACACATGTATTAAAGAGTGATTGATATTAACACATCACCAGCAAAAGAAATGTATTTGGAGTTAAAATAGTACGAAGGAATAGTAACCTCTTTTTATGCCTTGCTCGTAATTTGTAGCGCAGACATCTTCTAAGAAACAAAGGCTGCTAAGAAGATTAATTACAAATCAGAAAGTTGAAAGTTCTAAGAAACTTACACCGATAATTCTTGAAGATGTCCTACGTAAGCACAAAGATCAATGTGCCTACGAGAGATGTCTATAATGAGTAAGTGGCTCTAAAAATTTGTGACATGAGAATATAGCAAAATGAAATATGGATCACCTCGACAAATCTAAATATTTTTTTTTTGGAGGGGGTGGGGATCATATATACTTTCATAGATGTCTACGTGTAAATTCAAGTATTCAATGATGCACAAGAAAAGAAGTTCAAGATTCTATCCTTCAGTGTAAGACATTATTTCTTATTATGGCGATTAAAAGCAGCATTCCAATTATACCAACATAAATTATAAACAGCAAGTAGAACGCATCATATTACATTATGAAGAGAACGGCGGTAGAGAATGTTGTACAATTCAACAGGCTTGCAATAAATTAGAAGGCTCTCATCAGCTGCAGTGTCTTCCTCGGTAGAATGGTGCACGGGAGAATTCTGACGGCACATGTTGTCCTCCTCTAAAAGAATGATAACCTGAAGAACTTTATATATGCTGACATGAGAACAAAAGAACTTTAAAGCCTCGTAGACATCCCCACATGCTTGTTCCAGAGTTTTGGTCAATTATCAAACGAAAAATACCCCGTAGTCTATTGCGAAGGCTACAATGATTCATAAGATTGCTCACAAAATACAGTGAATTGAAATTACGAGAAGGATATAAACAAAGATAAACATTAAGTATTTGGAGTGGAAGAATGAAGGTTTCCATTTTGCCCTTTCCTTGTCATAAATTAGTCCTGGTCAACCCTCCAGAACATCCAAATTAAGAATTCTAAGATCAAGCTAATCCTTCTGCTTCCTGGTATATTTCGGAAAAAAAGGGCGGAAACGAGAAAAAAGCAGGAGAGAGGGACTTACAGTATGAAACGAGGAGACAATAAACGCCGGTGAGTTGTTAGTCGTCGATGTTGGGATCTCGCGGAGGAGAATAAAGAGACTCAGTCGTTCAAGACTTCCAATCGCGAGGCCTAGAGCTAGACGACAACCCAGTCCAGCAAACAGGTAATGGGCCAATTTTTTGCCCTCATGATGGGCTTCAGTGTATCCCATAATACTATCTGTAATTGAGGCCCACATCTTCTATCAGAATGGCTGGCCCTCCCCTATGAATGTAAAATCAACTCAACAACCCTTGGTAGAGTTGGTAAGGGTCACTGCCAGCATTCCTTAGGGCTAGGGTTCGAACCTTAAGGAGTGACAGCCGCGATAATTAACGCAGCCTTAAAGAGGTTGTCCCATCAGTACCTCGCTACCATCGTAAGGTCTCCTCGCGGGAGGTCCGGATTAGTCTGGGGTGGGCAATTGACCCAGGATACCCTAGGATACCGGATGGTTTATACAAAAAAATCGGCTTAACAAGTTAACATGTCTACCTCCTACCAAAAAAATAGTTAACATGTCTATCAAATCATATTTGTTAACCAAGCTAATCCAAATGGAATTAGCTCACAATTCAAGTTATGAATACAAATCCTATTGTCGATATAAGAATCTTATTTATCGGTGATCAATAAGTATTTCTGTAAATGCTTACTTTAAACTTGAATGTATACATAGGCCCTAAGCTCATGGAACTCAACTTATCCAAACTTTTAAGTATTAAAAAAACTATTTGACTAGAGACAGTTACATTACATTAGGAACCTCAATTGGGTTTAGTGAAAAGGATAATTCTCTCGTTCATAGCAAACAAATGTTTGAATATTTGCTAAAAACATATTTATATTTAGTTCTTAATAGTGGCTTAATTATAAGGGACTTGATTTTTTAAAAAAAAAAAACGTACCAATGGCTTTGTATTACAATTAAACATGAACCCCCAAAATCATAATACCACTTAGTTACAAAGTCATTTACATTATAAGTTTGTTTTGGCCCCAAGTATAATATATAAATGCACTTTACATTTCAAATTTCTAAAATCTTCGTTCTTTAATATAAGAGTTAGTTTATTTTTTTTAATATTAAAAATGCTGATTAATTGATATATTTATTATTTTCACCAAACTAATTTTCTTAATTTTTAAACTTATATATAATTTAACCATACATAAGTATTTTAGAATGTGTATTGTAATTAAGTAATATATTTAACCTTTTTAATCTCTAAAAAATTTAATGAACTCTTATATTAAAGATCAGATGTGATATTTTTCCCCAATATATCATTATTGATTATACAAGGTAAATGAGTTTCCATGAAGATATGCTTATAATACACATAATTAAAGAGATATTTTAGAAAACCAACATGTGTTTGGTATAAATAACCAAATTAATTAATTTTTTAATATGCACGTATTGATTATCTAGTTCTTATCATAAGAAAACAAAGGAGTGTTAATTATAGTACTCAATCTGTTCCTATAAGGTCTCATTAACATAATTGTGTAGCTTAAGAAAAGAGTTAAAATTAATTAAAAGTAACAAATAGGTAGAAAATATTTTTTCTATATATGCGAAGTAGTACTTAGAAAAATGATAAAAGTGAATGTATGAGATAAATTAATAGATGATAGTTGGCAAAAAAAAATTAATTGATGATAAAATGGATAAAAATGCATCTATTAGTCATACAAACTCAAATAAAATATTATAAAATGGACAAACCAATTCAATTTATTGGATCGAAGGAGTAATAAATTGCTTCTTTTATATTACCTCGGAGAGTTAATTGATTTTTTATATTAAATAAACTATCTAATTAACATATTTATCATTTTTTTAAATATATTGAATCAAACTACTTAACTAATATATTTATATGTTAAGAATAGAGTCGTATGTTAAAACAATATGATTGTTTGACAAAGTTTAACTTATACCCAAAAGCACGTTCAACAGTGTTTTTCCGCAAAACGAGATAATCCCATTCACATATTTGCCTTAACTTGCGTAAAAGTACTTCTCTACTGTGTTACCAAAGGACCCAATAACTCCCGTCATCGCTGTTCACTCCAAATTATAATAATTGTTAATATGTCCGTTTGGGAAAGCGGTAGAGAAGTACTTTTACATAAGTTGAGGTAAATATGTGAAGAAGATTATCCCATTTTGCAAAAAAACAATGTTGAACGTACGTTTGGCTTTTACAATCGCTTTAACAAACAAACTCAATATTAATATTGAATCAAATTTTGACAGGGAGCTCTGCCAATAATCAGTCAGCATAATTAAACAAAGCAAGAAAAGCAAATACAGATACATTAATAAATTAATCGTGGACGAAGAAGTACAAGCAAGTGGATAGGATGAATAATCAAACCTCATTCAATTGTCTCCCCCCTCACATGTAATCATGTTCACACGTGTATTAATTAACTTGACTTTTGAGCATTTATGATAAAATATTTTAATATTGCAAAAGCGAGTGCTGTGAAAAAAATAATTATAACAGGTTTTCTTGTTAGGGGCTATATTTTTTTTTTAATACGTGGTCAACATAACGATCCCATTGGTATTCCTCGGTTTGTAAATGGGAAGCAAAGAAAATTTAGCTTTTTAAATATCAAGATCAATATTAGCATAGTGTGAGTAACAACAAGTCTCAACAATTAATATTATATTCGTAAAAATCAAATCTCATGTTCTGAAAAATTTAAGAATTAGCATAATCATATCATACTATATTATAGTTACCATAACCGTGATTATAATTTATTATGGTTCCTCTCATGCTTGTTTGGAAAATTCCCAAGAGTACTTAAAAAAATATTTTTACATAAGTCGAGATAAAATCCATTTCACATATTTACGTAGAATTATGTAATAATTATATCATTCTATCGTAATTTAATAACAAAATCTCGATTCCAATAGATAAACTTTGGATAAAAATAAGAAAAATTATGTGATATGGAGCTTCAATAACTGTCCAAAATAAATGTAACATGATCACTTTTAAATTATATGTATATATATTACTTTATAATAAGGTAGATTACTGTTAAAAAAAGATGATGGATAAGAAAGATAAAATGAAAAAAAAATTGCTTTTAGAATTAAAATCTACTCCTAATATGGCTCCAACATTTAATATTGGATGGATTAAAGAAGTATATCCAAAAAAAAACAACTTGAAGCAGACCAGTTCAATGCCCGGCACATAAGAATGAGCAACAGGCGGATTGAGCAACCTATACTCCAACCCACAACCTACACGTTGAAAGTTTAACAGGTACGGGTTATCAGCATCGTGCCTCAACCCATTTAAACCTTTTTGCATGGGTTCCAAATAAATGGGCAGATATTTACAAATGAGAAACCCTGAAGGTGGGATTGGAGAGAGTTGTACAGACACATCAGGCTGACAGTAAAATAGCCAAAAATAAATCTGTACCGACAAATACAAAAGAAAAATTTATTCTGAGGTTCCAAATAAACAACTTATTTACGAAAAGGTCCCATGGATGAAAATATTTATTTTGAAAAGTGTCACAAGAAAAGGAACTTTGGCTCCAAAAATGAGTTGTTAACTTTGAGTTAGTCCTTGTAAATATTGAAAATATTTTTGAGAAAGTTTTGTTCACTTAAGAGTTGATAAAGCTCAGCTCTAAATTATTAAATAGTCATATAAAAAAACATGGCAAGTGTTTTGTCATCTTATGTACAAATGATGAAAATAATTACCTTTAATTAGTATGTCTATTGTTCACACTTGGATTAATAAAGGTAATTAGTAATTATTGCTTTTGCTTACAAAATATGAAAATATGAGTCTTTAGATGACTGTTTGTATATATTTTTTTTAAAATTTTTAAGAGTTTCACCCCAAACACAGTGGGTCCGGGTGGGTGTGAATATATATATATATATATATATATGCGCGCGCGCAATAAATCACACAAGGCACAATGAGATTGAGAGGACAACAAGCCAAGGTAGGGACTGGGGAATCAAGATCCAACATTATCGATTTCTCAAAATCAAGATTGCTCCAGGTCAAAAAAAAAAAATCAAGATTGCTCCAATTTTGTTTGCCAACAAGAATACATTGTCCAAAAGATGGAGGTGTTTGGCAAAATTTATACATCCCTAAAGTACGTTCAACAGTGTTTTTACATAAAATGAGATAATCTATTTCATAAATTTACTTCGACTTACATAAAAGTACTTTTCTATCGCATTCCCAAACGACAGTCGTGAAATGCGTGCAACAAGTAGATTACAAGGATATAATAAACTCAATCAGATGTTTGCAAACCAATTCTCACTTACACCAGGCTAAAAAAACATTTATTGTTTGTGGATTAATATTTTCCTTTACTGTTTTTTTCCAATAGCTGAAGGAGCAACTGAATCAATTATTATTCCTCTCTTAAGTGTTTTTAATGGAATATTGTATTGGTGGAATCGTCTTTTTTTTTTTCCAAAGAGAAAATTACCTCTTGAGGTTAAAATTATGATAAATTTGAAGCAGATAAGTCAGACTCTGGTGATCAATCTGGTTCCAATGACCTACCTGTGATTCCATACGAAAGGGTTTATTTGCCTTGATTCAATATCTATAGGAACATACCCCAGTGAATTATGAGTTTGGCGTCATGACTTTGAATCAGGGTGAACCAACCTTTTTTTTAATTTTTGTATAAAATAAAATAAGAAGGGCTATTTGAAATGTAAATAAAAGAAGGGACGGCGATAGTGAAAGTGAAAATTTATAGGGAAATTTACTGTTTGATCACATAGTGAAAATATTTATCAAATGGTCTCAAATTTTAAAATATTTAAAAAATGATCCCAGATGTGTTGTCAATCCAGCATATGACAACACCATGCGCTGCATTAACAACACCTCTGAGACTATTTTTTAAATATTTTAAAATTTAAGACCATTTAATAAATAAGTCCCTTAAGTGGACCAAACAGTAAATTTCTCAAATTTATATGCATAGATTATTGATTATTTGGAGGGGAAAAAAGGATGATTGATTGATGGATGGATGGCCTTTGTTACGTGTCAATAGCGTGTCTGCAACACAATGGAGCTAAGTGGAAAACGACACGTTAAAGAACCAAATATTAAAAGTAAAAAGTTGGTAAAGTGGTGGTGGGGGGCATTTATAAAAGTCAGGTTGTGAAAAATGAGATTAATTGTTATGGCTGCTTCCATTAATATTAATTAATCGGCAGAGTCACATCCAAGTAAGAGTGGACTACATGCACGCTCGTGATTATTCTTAACGCGGATTCACTGAGCAAAGCATCCTTTACTCAATTACCCTCCTTCTAAACTCCCTCGTTCACTTTTTATAAGTTGTAACTTTTTTTTAATTATTTTGATCCTTTTTTTTATAAAATTTAATTTTGAGTTGTTTGAATATCAATTAAATGCATTTTCATCAATTAATTCTATTCCCTATCTTCATCTTTTTATCTTTATATATACACTTCATTTCTTATCACAAGATACAATTTTTTGAATGCCCATTTTTCATACAAGATATACTTTGAAGATGTCTCAAACATTAAGTATAATTATTTTATTTTTTACTTTCAATCAATTACGTATTTCTCTCATCTCATTACACATTAGCTCTCTCACCTTCTTTTATTTGTACGTTACAAAAATGATTTTATAAAGTAATAAGATGTAATTTTTTTTTTATTTAAAGAGGTAAACACATGGATACTTATGATCTTCTAGTGTGACAAACGAAATCAACACATGACCTCCAATTTGCACAGGTACTTATGCTAGTAGATTGTGTACAAGCCAATTCAGTAATTCTACAAGAGGCTTCATATATATATATATACACATATAATCTTATTTATAGAACAGAGATAATGTTTTATTGAATTCTATTTATAATTCACTTAATTAAATTTTTTATATGAATATACTATTTTACCCTTCATTTATTACATATGAACTTTGCTATCATGTGTTATATATATTAAATAGAAATAAAGTTGAAAAATTATTGAATTTTAAGGCTTTAATTTTTTTAATATGTGTAAAACATGTTAAGAGTGAATTATAAATTAGTAAGACTAGAAAAGTATATACACTTGGGAATGACAAACAAATTAAGTTGGAGTAAAAATAGAGTTTCACTCTAACGCTTGTGTTGGATCATCAGTAAATGCCATTAACTGAGAGAAGTCATATAACATCACGTGTAATTTGTTGATTCAATTTAATAAGTGCCCTAATGCCTAGCTCCCATCATAATGGTACCATTAATCATATATGGTGGCCTATAGTGGGTGTGTGTACATCCAAAGAAGCTAAAAGCAAGGTGGCTGAAAATTGTGGGTATGTTGTTTGATTGCACATTTAACAGCAGTGTTAAAATTAATGTGCAGGATTCGGATTAATTAATGATGATGCCATTGACAACTTCGGCAAGTGGTGAGAGTGGCAAGATTCCAAAATAATAGCTTGTGCTACTATATACCAACATGATCCTGGTCTGTTTGGCAACACGGTGGATAAGTACTTATGGGCTTATTCACATAAGTCGAGGCAAATATATGGAGGAGATTGTCTCGTTTTACGGAAAAACACTGCTGAACGTGTTTATGAGTGTTGCCAAACAAGCACATGTAAACAATCGCATTAAATAATTGTTTTGTTTTCAATTTACCATGACTTAATTAAAAAGAAAGAAAGATAAGAGAGGGGTGGGGATGATGTGTAAATGTAGAGTGAAGGAATTTTAATAAGGATAAATTCAAACGGTTTTATTATATATTTAATGATTAAACTGTTATTTCTTAGCATATGATAATTAGTTGAAATAATTGGTATGCACTCCTTACTGTCCTTTTTATAAGCAGCATTCTCCTTCTCATAGGGTGATTATTTTTATAAGTAATAAGATGTATTTATTTAAAAATTTAATGCAAGTTTACATGATAACTCTCAGTTAATTACATATGTATCTCCCAGCCATCTCTGTTTTTTTGTTTCACATGTGATCTCTTCCTCCCATCCTCTCTATAAATAAAGGGACATTTAAAAAAATCTTTTATAACTCATTTATTTTTTAATTAATTTTAACCAACAATTCAATTTTAATTTAGGAGAGAAAATGAATAATAAACAATATAACGATGTAAATGTGGGTACACGCACTCCTATTTATGTCCGTATGTTTGATAAAATTTGACCATATATTTTTAGTGGCATGGGGGAGATTATAATGATACCACCCACCTCTGATCTTTTTAATCCGTGCAAGGTGCATCAAATAATAATAATAATTAATTATTTCTTTTTGTTCATAAAAATCAAAGATAAAATCATCACTGCTAGGATTGCGTACTGATCTTCTAAAACCTCATCATTTATTTTTTGAACACACACAACACATAAAAAGCAGCCTTTTTCTATATTAGTTAATTAAACAATCTATCTAATATTTTATGTTATAGACTAATTCAGATTATTATGCCACGTCAGACTCTAATTGCATCATACACAAAAGCCCTCTTGCTTTTACAAATATGGTTTGAATTAATGTGTTCAAGGCTACGCAATCCTATATATTATGTGTAAACTACAATTCCTGGGAAGCTTTATACTATTAGTTAGGGTTAACTATGTGTATTGTACAAATCATTATACTCTATCTACAAACAAATCTTTAAATAAATTATTAATTAAAATATCTTGCTCAACAATTTAATTTAGTGTTTTCTGGTTGTCCACGAGCTTGTTTGTTAAGGCGACTGTAAAAGTCCAACGTACGTTCAACAGTATCTTTCCGTAAAATAAGATAATTTCCTTCATATAATTACCTTGACTTGCGTAAAAATACTTCTTTACCGTCTTCTCAAACAGGCACCACATCTTTTTCGGAAAACTTCATACGGTTTGATCTGCTATCTTCATTCGATGAGCAAATGACCTTATTTAAATATAATAGAATTACCTCAAACGATTGTCTACCATGTTTTCTTCAACAGGTTTCAGCTCTTATTAATATATGTCATCAAGATTTTATCTTTTTTTTATATGAATGCCCATTCAACTCCATCTCCTTAATCACATAACCTACGTACGCTCCTCGTATGTATTGGGCAAAGGCATAAATATAAAAAAGATGGCATATTTTTAACAGAAAAAAAGGAGAAGATATAACTTGATGGATGGAACTAACTCGTTACAACTTCGAAACATACTTGCAATATAATAAGAATATTACACGTATGTGTATTTATAATTGAGGTAATAATTAAGGGTTTATGCAAATTAATAAGAATAGCGAAGTGTTGCTTTTGCATGAATGTGAATGCTATGAGACGAAATTCAACGCAGAGGGGGGTGGTTTAGATGACCAGGCTACTCAAAAATTATTATATGTATTTAATTAAATTAAAATTAACATTAAAATATGTCGCATTTAATAGAGGAATTTTGCTGGTTTTTGCCTAAGTTTCAACGAGGATTTGGACTCTTGAATTGCTCAACTTTGCATATTTTCAATGTTCAAAGTTTTTACGACAAAACATAATTTTTAGACCTTGCTGTTCTGAAATGGCCAATTATATACTACTTCTCTCAGGATATTTCAAAAGCAAGTATATACATTCACATACACACATGCACAAACGTACCAGAGCTTTTTTGGGAGCCAAGTAATGTTATTCAAGTCCGCACACATGCACGTTTATGTATATTTGAGAATCTTTTAGGAGAATGATTTTACAAATTTTAATATAAGCATATGAAAGTAGTTTAGTCTCGATTTATTTATAACATGATCAGAAATGCATTCCCAAACACAAAGTAAGATATATTTTTGCAAGATGGTTTTACCATCTTGCATATGGTAAACCATTTGGTTAACCACTTTTACCAAATGCATTTTTGCAGATGGTCCCATTATCTTGGTGCCGTGAGTTTGACCTCAAAAAAATTTCACTTATTGCGTCACAATGACACGCAATATATAACAGAAAAATTCTCAGAAAATTCTGACTTTTTTGACCGGACTGAAAATTTTGATTCCATGCTTACAAAAATGGCTGGGTTTCAACAGCCTAACACACAATGCCTTCGTTTGACAAAGCGATTTAACACCCTAAAAGTATGTTCAACAGTGTTTTTTCGTAAAACGAGATAACTCATTCACACATTTACCTCGTAAATAGTAAGAGTACTTCTCCACCGTTTTCCCAAACGGACTCAATGTTAACAAACTTTTAATTAGGCTGCATATAGGGTCTTGCCAGAATACAATCTGATAAAGGGAAATAAACCAAAAGCAGCACATAACAAGATCGAGTTCAACCTCACTATCGGGCTAAATTGAGCTTCATGTTGAGAATTCAAACTGTTTGGTACACACCAACCCTGTATGTATTATAAATTATATTTGTATTATTCATATAAATTAATTATTGAAAAAATATTAATTTATTTATTTTTATTTTTCATTCCTTATTAGTTACTATATTGACATTAATTTTTGTTTATTATGTTTATGAGCATATTAAAATTGTTCACTATTTTTAGTAGAAAAAATACACACAAACCATAAGTAAAAAAAAAAAAGCAACCTAGTAAACCAGTGGATCAAGTTCAACTTAGTCTTGGTATCAGACCTAACAAGACGGATTACTCTTCAGGCAAAAAATTCGAGCTCAATCTTTTTTCATATCAGACTTTTAACTGCTACTTAGTCTAATCCAATCCGACCTTATACAACTCTACTTTTAATCTTAATATTTAATTTAGATGTTTTGTTAATAAATTAATAACATTTTTTTTAAAAAAACACAAATTTTATCCCTAGACTAACCCTCCTAATAGGAAAAGGAGACACACCCACCACATTTACTACATTGAGGCTAGAAGCCACACCCTCTCATTCAAAATCTGGGCTCTTTCTAATTAATGTCAATATTAATAATGTCTATTGTCAGTTACTTAACATCATTAATAGTTTGTGTAAATTGTTGTATCACATTAGATCTGACTTTAGACACATGAGTAGCATCAAGTGACATAGATTTGGTGGGGAAAAATAAGATAATCATTAATGCGAGTTTATTTTGGCAACATCAAATTAAAAATCTCATCCATTGAGCGTCATAACGTGAATTTATAAATCTATAAAATATCTACTGTCAAGATATAAACAAAAAATTTTAAAAATAAATATAACAACTAACCATGAGGTTTACTACAATTAACACTTAATTAGGTTCCTTAAACATTTATTTAAGAATTCGATCTGATGATGTGTACGGAGAGGGTCATATGACTTACACTAAAATTCGTTTGACAAGTCTAAGATGTGAACGAGGGAATTAGTCCTAGCGATATCTTGCTCACCAAAACAGACATAACAAATAGTTGTTAGGGTTCATAACCCTACACGGCTTGAATTCATTTTTAATCAATAAAAAAAAATCAAACCGCATTTAATCCCAAACGGATGGTTTTGACATCCCTTATTTTACCCCCTAGGGACAAAACGGTCAGTTCACGCGGAAGCGAGTGAGTGGACTGACGCCGTTATCCAGTCACAATGCCCTCTCCCCGTAGACTTTCTTGGAACGAGACCGTTCCCCTGACAGGAAGTAAACATTTATTACTCCATTTTCGAGAAAAAGTCGTCATGAATGAATTTCCTCATTTACCGCTCCATCCTCTTCTCTCTTACCATTATCATCGTAGCAAATTTGTAATTATCTCGAAATGCAATGCCAATATCAGGATATCGGAGTTTATAAATACTCGCCTTGATCAATTCCTCGCCTCAGTTGGTTTGGCTTGTTCAAGTGTCGATTGACCCTGTCTTCTCCTGCTCCCATCTTCCTGGTTTTCCTGCACATAATCTATAGGTCTTATTACTGCATACAAAAATCTTCATGATGTTGCAGATCAGTTCAACCATTCCCATGCACAGCGCTCAAATGTTTCACGTCAGACGTTCTAGCTTCCGATGCCAGTCCTCTCCGTTAAATCCGTCCACGAAACCGCCGCCGGCTGCTTCCACCGACTCAACTCTCTTGCACATCGCAAACCTCGATAAGCTCCTGCAGAAGCAACCGCCTCCAGCTCCTATCACACAATTCGAACAACAAAAACAACCAAAGCCTCTCCAGAAGGAAACTGACAGCGAAAAGAAATCGAAGAACATAGTCGAGGGCCTTAGTTTAGCACGGTTATGGCCTGAAATGAAGGCTACAGAAGAAATGTCTCCGAGGCATCTCAACCGATTACAGCGTCTGTTATCGAAGACAGCGGAGTATTCCCCTCGGAACGTTCTAGGAAGCCTTTGGAGGGAATATCACGGATGTAACGATTGGAAAGGGCTCCTCGATCCGCTCGACGAGAACCTCCGGCGAGAGGTTGTCCGGTACGGAGAGTTCGTACAATCCGCTTACCACTCGTTTCACTCCGACCCCGCCATGTCACCGGAGGAGCCGCCCATGCCCCGACTGGTCGTTTCGCCGGATAGGTCATACAAAGTCACGAAGAGCCTATATGCCACGTCATCAATCGGGTTGCCCAAATGGGTGGACGACGTGGCTCCGGATCTCGGGTGGATGACCCAGCGATCGAGTTGGATCGGGTACGTCGCCGTTTGCGATGATAGGAGAGAGATAGCGAGGATGGGACGGAGGGACATCGTAATATCCCTTCGTGGGACAGCGACTTGCCTGGAATGGGCCGAGAATATGAGGGCCCAATTAACTGATATGCCCCCAAAGGGCGATGATGACAACGACGACGACTCAGATTCGGCCCAAGAAAAGCCCAAAGTGGAGTGTGGGTTCTTGAGCCTGTACAAGACACAAGGGGCTCACGTGCCAAGCCTAGCCAAGTCTGTGATAGAAGAAGTGAAAAGGCTCATGGAGGTGTACAGGGGTGAGACACTGAGCATCACGGTGACAGGCCATAGCCTCGGTGCCGCCCTAGCGTTACTGGTGGCCGACGAGATCAGCACTTGCGGCGATGACGTGCCACCGGTGGCGGTAATCTCCTTTGGCGGGCCTCGAGTGGGAAACAAGGCCTTCAAGGACAGATTAGCCGCCCAAAAGGTGAAAGTACTGAGAGTAGTGAACTCTCAAGATGTGATCACCAGGGTCCCAGGGATGTTTGTGAGTGAACAAGTTGAACAGAAGCTAAGGAACTCCATGGTAGGAGAAATAGTAGAGAGCATGGGGTTGGCATATACGCATGCAGGAGTAGAGCTACGTGTAGATACAAAGATGTCGCCGTATTTGAAGCCAGATGCTGACATGGCATGTTGCCATGACCTAGAGGCTTACCTGCACTTGGTGGATGGCTATCTGGCATCAAATTGTCCATTTAGGGCAAATGCCAAGAGGAGCTTGGCGAGATTAATGCAAGATCAAACATCCAATATGAAGAAACTATATACTAGCAAGGCAAAAGCCTTGAGTGTAAATCTTGCCAAACAAGGCTCTTTCTCAAATGCCTAGTCCATGTTAAAACTAGTTAAATGTAAAAATACAAAAAAAAAAAATCACTCGTATTATGTGTCTTATCTTTTCTTCTCTATACCTCTCTTGGTATATATCATGCTTGAAAGACATGTTAAAGTACATACAAACTTAAAGGTATATAAATATTTCAATTGTACCAATAAAAGATCAAGTACCGGGGCAAATACTATGGTTTTTGGTCCTAATCAATGAGTATCTGAGTGAGAGTTACTTTCTATAATGTGACCGTTTGGCAACACGTTTGTCACCCCTAAAAGTATGTTCAACAGTGTTTTTTTCAAAACGAGATAATCTCATCTACATATTTACCTCAGCTTATGTAAAAGTACTTCTCCACCACTTTACCATACGGATCCAATGTTTGCTTCTCATTATCAGGAACATATGCTTTTGCTTGTTTTTAGTTTAAAACATCCCGAATGTGTCCTTGAAACACCTAAATTTGGTTTTAATACACATAATAACAAGCAACAACTAGATATTTGTCACTTGTATTGCACGTAATTTGATAAATGAGTTGCTTTATTCATAGCTAAATAAATATTGTGATTTTTTATAGATTATGTATAAATATATTAATATTGCCTTTTTTTGAAAAAAAAAATATGCATCTTCAAAGAAAAGTTTGGCAAATACTTAATAGGATTGTGGTGGTGATTTGAGGAGGAATTTTAAAATTCCAATGCAACTTTCTTATATTGGAATAGAAAATTTCTAAGATGTGACTTTATGAAGAAAAGAGGAGAATAACACTCCACCCTCCAATTCCAACCACCAACTTTCAATAACTTTTAAGGCCTGATGGGAATGACGTTGAAAGTGTAATATGGTCAAAAAGCAAAGTTGAGATTGACTCAGTTTCCATGTTTACATTGTTATCTCATGCCTTTGTTTCACAGGCCGACAGACTCCTGCCTTTTTATGCCAAATGCCCACCCACCAACTGCAACCTCTTGGACTAGCACTTTATATTTATGACAAGCTATTTTGATCCATATTTGATCCTACCAAAGTGTTAAATCATAGGAGTTAATAAATGAAAAATGAATTTTGAAAACAAAAAATGCAATGCAACTTGTACTTTTGAAGCATATTTGTGAGTTCTTGACTAAAAAAGATGTCAACAATAAAGTCTTATCCCAATAATATAGTTATCCCAATACTATACGGAGTATTACATTTCATCTAACAACCAAATATTTCAAAAAGATGCCCCTCTAATTAAGATAAAATAAAAGGAAGATTAATAATATTAACAATAACAACATACAGGTTAACGAATTTGAACCATTATTAAATTATAAACATTAGTACGCAATTTTGCAACATTCATTGCAGCTCCATGTATACGCATTAGATACTAGCAATCATTTGAAGAAACAATTAGCCTCAGAAATCCACATTAACACTAAGATTGATCACGCTAGTAGCTGATGAATGTCTAATTAACCAAAAAAAAAAAGTACTGCATTATAATCCGGACCACTGTAGAAAACAAAACCACTATTCTCTTGAGAATTTGCAGTAAAAACAACTTGATGCTACTTATTTGAATACTGGACTTGAGCTATTCAAAATTAGATTGCACAAGCTGCAAATACACATGTATGTAGAGAATGGGACAAAGAATAAGGTAAATACTGCAACTTACCAATTTCTAGTTCTGTACAAATGTATTTTTAAAATCAAATTACATTGAAAAGAATGGAAGTTTAAACAACGAGCTAAATCACAAGAACCAAATCTTGATGAACGAATTCTTCATATGATGAAAGCATTATGTGAAAAGGACTAGCTTTATATGCCACAGAGACACATGATCCTTCTCTAATTGGAGCAGCAACCACTATTCTGATTCACAGGCTGTCCCCGAATCTGCACTGTTGGAGGCCTGGCATTGTTCGTTGGCTGGCTTGCCATTCTGTGCAAAAGAAAACAGCCAAGGAGGCAACAACACACACAAAGTGGTCAAATATCCAGGAAATGTTCTGAGCATTTATAAAACACCTATTGGGAAACAAAAATCTTGAAAAGAACAAATCAATGGCAACCAGAAAATCATTCTGAGAACACACAAATAATAAGTCACCTGGTTTTAATTTCAGCAGCCATGGCCATGAAAGCCTGTTCCACGTTGGTGGAATTTTTAGCACTAGTTTCCATGAAGGGAATCCCAATTTCATCTGCAAATGCCTGAAAAAATAGAATAGAATAGCAAGCTCAGACGTCAAACAAGACTATCAAAGTCGCAAGGTTTTAAAAAACCAGACCACAGTCGAATTGTGGTTGAACCATGATCCATGATCAAACCAGTCATAATTAATTTATTATATTTCCAATTTTATACGTTAAATATAATATCGAAGGTAATATTTTATAAAATATTATTTGAAAAAATTAAATGTATAAGAAGTTTATTTTTTTCACTTTTTATTATCAAATATCATTTTATTAGTGCATTGAAAATTGAAAGTCAAGAAGGTGACAGGTTGCGTCCCTTCAATTTAGAAAAAAATGTTATTATTAGTTTTCAAAAATATAATTTGTGAAAATTAATAAAAATTTTATAATTTAAAAATAAAAAGGAAATAACTATGAGATGCAATATTTATATCATGTATATTAATTATTTTAAAATCTATAGTTTTATAGTAAATATAAATATTTTTCACGCATTTCCCCATTAATTTTTATTTTATTTAATTTAATGCTCATAATGTATCAACCTGCATAAAATATAGCTTGAAAAAACGATTTTAAGTTTTTTAAAAAATCTGACCGGTTCAAGCCGGTTCCCATTTTACCTCCAATATCGGACCAGCCAGTACGTCAGTTCTTGGTTGAACGGGGTCCGGTTTGATTTGTTAAAAAATGTGAGATTGTCTATGGTTTTCTATCTGGAGTAAAACAACGAATCCAAAATCACCTTTCCGGTCTCATAGGAGACGACTTTATTTGCCGTGAGGTCACACTTATTTCCAACAAGAAGCTTGTTAACACTCTCACTGGCATAACGGTCAATTTCACTCAGCCACTGTTTGACATTGTCGAAGCTCTCCTGGTCAGTGACATCATAAACAACCTGCCAAAACAAGAGGAGAATCACCAGGGTCACCCAAAATACAGAAAGAAAATCTCTAGGGAAGGAAAAGTTTGATCTTTTTTTTTTTTTGTGAAAGTTTGATTTTTGAAGACTCACAATAATGCCATGAGCCCCTCGGTAGTAGCTGCTTGTGATTGTACGGAAACGTTCTTGACCAGCAGTATCCCACTGTGTAACCAAAGAAAAGCAAGAAACCTCTCAATAATTATTAAATCATGAACAATGCATTGACAAAAAAAGAACATAAATCACTCCCTTCCTATGGTCCCTGGCTAACCAATAATTAAAGCCGGGCCCATCCCTCCCCCAAAAAATGAAGATGTTCTTTTCCTCTTCTCTTACCAACACTTCCATTAGGCTGGGTAAACACAATTGGCAACCAGATGCAACTTAAAATGAGTTAATAGCAAACAATAAAAATAATCAGACGTCAAAAACAATTGAGGGAATTTCTTTTTCTTCCTTATGAAAATGGGATATTTTAAACATCAGAGTTACCTCCAAATTGTGTTTCACAAAAGTAACTGACAATTCAAAATAGATAAACAATACTTAGATTCTTGTTAAAGCAGAAAGATTTGCCAGTAACCTCACAAGGATTCCCATCAAAACCAAAAATGACAGATTTAAGCTAAACATCCTCTGTTTAAGCACCCTAACAAAGGTTAAAATTCCGAATAGTATCAACATTGTCAAGAACTTACAATTTGAAGTTTAATAGTCTTCCCATCTTGCTCAACAGTACGAATTTTCTACAGAAGATAGAAGAGCAGATAATGGTCACAATATTTGTGCAAGTAGGAACATGAAATTTAAGCTACATGGCAAACATAAATGCTTACAAAGTCAACACCAATAGTACTGATATAGCTGTCAAGATATGAATCATCCTGGTCACAATAAAGTACAATATTAGCGGGTATATTTCTTTCAGTTCTCCGCAGGTGTGTTCTATGAGTGTGTAAAAATTACATTATTATAGCAACCTACACGTATGTAAGAGCTACCACAGCTTTCAGCACTTAGAATATTGACTCCAGAATTCCAAACAAATAATATATTATAGTTATCATTTTCACCATTTGTAAACCTTCTATTTTCTAATTCTTCAGCAGAGTTCAACCTTTATGGTATATATTATATAAGTTACAGTGGGCAATTCAAATTAATTTCTTAATTGATAAAAGAAAAGGACAATCATGCCCATAGTCCATAGAAATCAGTAAAACAAGTACAAGCAAAAACTTACAGCAAACCTCAGAAGGAGACATGATTTCCCTACACCAGAATCTCCAATAAGCAAAAGCTTGAACAAATAGTCGCTGCAGTGAAAAATAATGATTTCCGTTCAAAGAAAGAAGACATTAAAGGAATAACAGATCCTTTTTCCAAACAAAGGAACAGTAGCAAAGCAACACAAAGAAGCATATATGCATCAAAGAAGAGAACAAAAATTCGACTGCCTTAAAGATAGCACGTAGTCTGCCATGTGTTTAAGACAACATTCATACATAGAAGATTGCAGGAGAGACTAAAGGCTTTAAACAGAAATAATTTATCTGTTTTTTTCTTCAGGCCTTGACAGTTAGAACATAGCGTTGCTTTAAATTATTAGATTGATTATCCTAAGGAGGACCAAATGTTGTTTCTTGGATTTACTTCAACTATCACTGAATCACCTTCCTTGCATCAGCGGAAACTGATAAACCAGATGAAATTGGTTTAAAGTTAAGATACCATGTCACTAATCGTTGTCAATGATTCGGAAACATATGGATAAGACCGCTAACAGCTTTTACAAGATGGACATTTCGACTAGTGTATTGTGTGTGTGTGTATGTGTGTGTGTTTTTTGCCAACATCACTTGTGTTCTTACTAGATGAATTTTACAAAAATTGACAAACATCACTCAGAATTATGAAAATTCAGTTTTCTCATGGTTAAGTTCAAATCTCGAAGACTCTAACTACATACAGACCCAAGCAATGCAGTCTTCCTCCTTTTCCTTTCCTTTTTGTTCTTTTTAATTTTCTGGAGATTAGCTATGCGGTTATGGCATGCGTATAAAACAAACAGGCAGGCCTCAGTGCAATATGAAATTCCCAAACGCAGAAAGACCCTATTGAAGAAAATATGAATCAATCAGATCACATAAATATTTATATAAAATTTCCCAAAAAGCAATTCAGATGTGTCAACAGATCTATATCCTAAACGCCAGATCCAAATCACAAAAAAAGAAAAAACCATTTCAAAATCAAGATCCAGACACAGTCGGAAACAGATATAACAAGCCATGCATCAAGGACCGGGAAAAAACAAGACGGATCTAGCAGAGCTGAAAGAGAAAACAAAAGGGATGATAAAGGGCTAAACTCGAGCCAAAATTGAGGTCTCACTATTCAGGATTCATGGCGGATTGAGGTTTGAAGCGATGTGAATTTGGAGAGAACAGAAAGGAGTAAGGGGCAGGCGGTGAGGAATTTGACCGAACTCTCAGATGGTAATCGGAGCAAATACAGAGCGAATGAAGAAAAACGAAAGACGGGGATGCGCCATTATAAAATGAGTCTGAGGTGCGGGAGCTGTGTCCGATTCAAGGGTCGAAGTGTGATGACGTGTCAACTACAACGGCGTCTTGCCACGTGTCCCCACTTGCCAATTTGGATGCTTCCCCCACCTGAAGGGATGCATAAACTTTACTACAGTTTATATTTTCTTTTTTCAATTAAATAAACACAAATTGCTAATTATTTGCAAATTCCATTTTTCCCAACAAATTCTTAAATCATCAAGATAATTCTGAGGTAAAATTTAAATTTTGAAAAGGTGATTATATTTGAGAAGTCATAATGAAAATAACTTTCGTGAATTCAAAGGCAAAGATTATAATAGGAAAGAGAAAAAATAATCAAGAGAGAGTACGAAGAAAAAGAAAGAGAGGAGGAAGAAAGAGAAGAAGGAAAAATAATAAGAAAGATAAAAAGAAAAAATAAATAGGAGAAAGCATGATTTAACGAGAAAATAACTTATCTTTAAAATAGTTTTTCTAAAAAATATGAATATTTAAATAAAACTTTCTAAACGTTGAATGATTTAATGCTGATGTAAACAATATGTCCAAAGACTCGAATCCACGATCACTGAAAATAGTTTTTAATAATAATGAAATTGAGCAAATGAGGTTTCTTAGCGGATCAGGCTAATGATTTTTTAAATAGAAAACAATACCTAAATAAAAATAAAAAAATACGCAAAGAAAGTGCTGGAGGTAGTATAATAATTCAAGATTAAAATAAGAAATATTGCCTAAAATACATAAATAAAAATCCGAAAATAAATGGATTAGAGCAATAATATCTTTTACATTGACATTTGAGTGAATAAGAGACTACACTTTGTTTGAAATTTGAATCAGCTTTTGCCTTTTGGAGAATGACTTCTGACAAAATGATAAAGGGTCCGTTTGGATAGTCCGTTGGAAAAACGGATACAGATTTTAAGATAGTTTATGTGAGAGGAATTTTGTCTCGGTAAGCGCACCCGTTGGCAAAACGGGTAAACCAAACGCACCCAAAAATGACTTGGGAGAGTATATTTTAAAAAATGTTAAATGTACTTTTAGTCCTTTATATTTACATCAAATTTCACTTTAATTATTTAAATTTAAAAAATGCACTTTCAATCCCTCAAACTTAATAGTGCTAATATCTCTTAACGGAAATTATTAACTCATGGCAGCACCGTGCGATTAAAACAGAGTATGCTGTATTTCCACGTTGCTTCTTCGTGTACGTCACCACCTTCTGCGATGCCCCCACCGACGATGACGATGGGAGTGTTTGGATAGCCTGTTAGGAGAATAGGTATAGATTCTGAGGTAAATATGTTAGAGAAATTTTGTTTCGGTAAACGCATGAATGACTTTTAATTTTTCAAACGGGCTAATCAAACAGAGCTGATATCTTGCTTGTGAACATTGGATTCAGATTTTACGACTGGGACCCTAACAACGGATCTGCTTCTGGGAGTTGGAATTGCAGGTTGGTAACAGAAATTGAAAGGTGTTGAGGCCAGGAACAAGGAGGACCTACCTGAAGCCATGGAGACTCAACTCTATTGCCCAGTCCACTGCTAGTCTAGCTTATTTGTAACAATGTTTCTAAAAGTTAAACGTAAGTTTAATAGTGTTTTTTCACAAAACGAAATAATCTCTTCTACATATTTACCTCAACTTGTGTATAAGTACTTTTCTACTGCGTTTCCAAATGAGTACAATATCTGTTTGGGCGTGTGTTGTGCCTTCAGCCATATAAACAAGTGGTTGAGAAGTGATGTAATAAAAACATCATGCGATTTTATATACCAAAAGAAAAAAAAGTGTTGAGATTTATTTCTAAGATTTTGGCCAATAGGGTTATAGTGAAATGATTTTTTTAGAAAAATAATAAAAAAATCTCTCATTATATGAAATTTCGGGAAAATTAATCTCTTGATTGATCAACTTTTGACCTGGTAACAACTCAATCCCTAAATTTAACTTTATGTAAATCAATCTTATAAGTTTTCATTCGATTGTAACTTAACCCTTAGACTTTAACTCACTGTAATTCGATCGCTATAGTTTTAACCATTTTATAATTTAGTTCATGGCATTTTATTATATATAATTTATTTTCTAAAATACAGAGAGTAAATTATAAAATAGTTAAAAATATATGGATTAAGTTGCACTAACTTAAACTTACAAGGACTGAGTTGTAAAGGATCAAAGTTAAAGAGTCGAGTTACAATCGAATTTCAGGATATAAAGAAATTTCCCCTGAAGATGTGATTGTTCTTCAACACCATGCAACCTATATTCCAATAATTGTGATGCAACCACTCATCCATAAAGTGACTCTATTGTTTTTTTTATGAATAATACTGAATAACATTAACGACATCTAAATAAGAGTACAAGGAGTGATCCCGTCTTTCTTTTAAACAAAAGAAAGTTATATTCTCTTCAGAATTAGTGCAATTAAATATGTTACGCTAGAATTTCATCACCAACTATCAATATAGTTTTATGTGGGGATTTTTTTTTTCATTTAATGTTATCATCTTACCTAAAGGAATCATGTACAAGGTACTAAACGCAGGTATATACATTAATGGGAATTTAAAATTTTATTCCTCATGTTATGAGGTTCTATCTTTTCCTGTTGGACCAAATCACGTTTGTATTTGTTTTTCTAAAAACAAGTATCCCCCTAACATTTATTCTAATAGGATTCAAACTTTGATTAATTATACTGAAAGGGGCTACCCCTTCCTCTAAACTTAACTCCTATTAGTTCTTTTGGTTTGTTGGTATATGTTTTTAATATTTTTTTTATATAAAAAATTTAGGTGAGTTAAATATTTAGAATTCATTATGGCCAAATCACGCCTCCAAACCCAAAGAACATGTAACAAAAATATTTT
>JANTPZ010007920.1:0-24242 GCA_025593235.1 Vachellia pachyceras | reverse complement strand
TATATTTATTTGAGACTTCATATGTAGCTTCATATTCCATATCTTGAAATGAGAAAGTCAGAAATGATGATGAAAGGATGGGGCAATCGAAAATCACTACGGTTAAGCTAGGAAGATATAAAAAATAACACAAGGCAAAACAAAAATTATTTGACACAGCCGAAAATTATTTGACACAGCGGAAAATTTGACAAGTATATCTTGTGTTCTATGATTTTCAATTAGAAGCTTCAATTTCCTCTCACAATTTTAACATATGAATAATTAATTATAGTTACTGAAGAGTAAATAAGGCACGCATAAGTTTTTATATGGCTTTATTCACAAAGAGTTTGTCCACACAGTTATTTCACAGACTCTGGCGAAGTTTCTAAGGGTGAGTATGTGGGTTAAAGTGTAAATCTGTTCTAAAAATTTTCATCGAGTAGCGTTGGATGTCTGAATAACTTTTGAGGAGTAACCAAAACATATGCTTAAAAAATATTAACCATCTCCTTCTATTTGAAATTAATATTCTTTCTCATGAGCTTGGTCCTATTTAATCCAACATTGTGGATTTTATACAAACAACCTTGCAGGTGGAATGGTACAACCTCATATACAAGGGTAGTTCTATAAGCTGGAAGTGGTTGGCTTGGTTCTCTAGAATGGCAGGCGAGGATGAGGAGGTGTTATTTGGTCAAGATGGAGGATGGATCTACGGCTTGCTAATGCAAACTCAAAACGGTATCAATAGCAATAGCGGAAGTGCTTAGCTTTTTTTTTTTATACAAAGCGGAAGTGCTTAGCTACATTCATGGATTAACTTTATGTTCGGTTAGAGGAAATCGATCCATTATACTTGTGTCTGATTGTTTAGGGGCTATAAATATTATTACTAATCAAGGGCTACGACGAAGTAGCATATGGACCTAACGCAATTGGGCCAAAGGCCCACCTACAACAATACAATGGATCACTGTGCTCTACACTCCTCAAGTTTAGGGCTAAACAAATTGACGTGCCCACCTGGTACCTTTGAGATTGTCACCGCCCAGCCCGTGCTGGTTCCACCTATGATCCAACCCCTCAACGTGTCCGGCGAATACAAGTAAGATTGGCGGCAAAGAACCGAGCTCGTAGATTCTGTGCTTCTTCTGAATCCTCATCCACGTCTCTAGCTTCTGTGTGTACCTACCCTCCCTCCATTAACGCAGATCTATGACCATCACCCACGTGTTGAAACGGCAAGGTTTCCGACCACGAAACAACGCGCATAGACTGGGTTTGACCAGAACTTGGTCGTGAAGTAGTTGGTGAAATTTGCATGACAATACTCGGGCGTGCCCAAAACGTGCGCTCCCAAATCGATAATACAGAGCTTCGCCACGTCGTCCACCATGATCAGATCGGAATCGAAGTACATTATGTGGCGGACGTCGGCCGACAAGAGATCGGCTAGGTACATCCTCTTGTAATTGAGAGGCTAGTCAAGTGCTCGGCGAACGGAATCTGAGATCTTTGCCCTGACGACGTTTGAGTCAAAGCAATATAAGTAAAAGTCTAAAAATTGGATAAGATTTGAAGATTGTCGCTCCTGTTCAGTGTGCAAAGGATGAGTGAATATCCTTGGGTGTCAGAAGAATGCAGGAACATGGGGCTTGTGAAAGAAAGTGCATCGGCGTCGCCAAGATTCTCATCCTTCTTGGTAAGGATATTATCGCTATGGGTCACCAGAGCTTTATCGCTGTCTCGATAGGCCATTATCGTCATCTCCTATGCTATATTCTTCGCAGGAGGAAGGCAACAAGGGTTTCAAACTTCGGAGTCTGAGGAGTCCTGCTGTTGCTCTACTCAGATCCGTGGAAAACCCTTGAAGATATTCAAGTTCTGGAACCTTCAGGTGGGTTGTGAGACTGATTCTTGAACTCCAACCTGATTCCATCTAGGTTCTTGTTTTGTGGCCCAAGTTCTTGGCATAAGCCCATTTTGGATCAATATGAGGTAGTAGATTCATAACCCTCAGCCTTGGGTTTGATACCAGTTGAGCAAAGAAGATTAACCCCCTTTGGGTTAAGGTTCTTATAGCGAAATATGGCTGGGGAAAGAACAAGAGGGGGAAGATCGGTACATCTTCCTGTGGCGCAATCTGATGAAAATTTGGGATGACGTTCAATACAACATTAGATAGGAAATTGGACATGGAAAGGATGTCTTCTTTTGGTCCGACCACTGGATTGAAGACTTAGGACCTCTAAAGAACCTTACGTTCACCCCTATATCAAATACAGAAGCTGCGCACCCTGTCTCTGATTTTGTGGATGAAGATAAGTCTTGGAACTGGGAATAATTTTCACACTTGCTACCGAAAGAACAACTTGCTCAAATTGGCGCTCACCACCCTCCGAATATCGCACTTGGTGATGCCACCTGCCATTGGGCTCACTCTGTAAATGGAAAATTTTCTGTTGCTTCAGCTTATAATGATATCACACATGTCCTGTGGGAAGATGAAACTTGTAAATAGAAGCTTGCTTGGGATTGGCCCGGAGCTCAAAGGGTTAAAACATTCTTATGGTTAGTTTTGAAGAACAGATTACTAACCAATGATGAGTGCAAACGCAGACACACGTCTCCTTCTGCTTCTTGTAGTTTTTGTGATGAACCCATTAAGGATCTTGACCATATCCTAAGATGATGTTCTCTAGCAGCCAACAGTTGGAGACTAATTATTTCAACTGATGAGCACACTACCTTTTTTGATACACCTTTTGATGTATGGATTAGCACAAGCCTTCACCCTCGAAGTAGTAACAACAATTGGTTGATAACTTTTCGATTGGTTTGCTGGAAATTATGGGGCACTCGTAATAGAAGGATTTTTGTAAATGAGGAGGTCAATGAGTTCTCCCTCATCAATGAATCATTGGCTTTAGCTACATATACTATCAGGGCTTCTAACTTGAACATCTAACTTTGAGTAGTTTTTGTATATTTTCAGTAGCTTTTGTAAATCTTGCATATCCATGCAGTCTGCCTTTTATCTGCAGAGCTGCTTTTGTATCTTGTTGCTGAACAATTAATTATACATTCATTTAAAAAAAAGAAGATTAACCTGAATAATGCTCTTTCATCACTGAGAAATTTTTTTTTTTGATACAAACATCACTGAGAAATTGAATACAATAGGTTATGTGGTACATATGGACCTAATATAATTGGGCCAAAGGCCCACATACAACAATACAATGGATCACTTTGCTCTACACCTTGTGATATATCTCAATAGTGCTATTCCATCATCATCAATATACCTATTGAGCCGATCCACCTTGTGGCTCCAAATAGGCTCTCCTCACATATCATTTGTTCACAAGCCACATTTAAGAAATTTTGGGTTCCTCGTAAGTTATATGATATGTTAGAAATTGCAAAAATTAATTATGCTTGTTAATTATTTTATAAAATCTCACGCACATATGTTTACATCAACATTGATATGATTTAGGAGGAACAGAGATTTCACCTTATTTTTGGATCATGGTGAAGCCCAATTACATTACAAAAGTGTAACATTAAAAAAAATCATTCTAAAATTATGATGACCCAATGGTTTAGCAATTATATTTGCTTTTAGATTAGGTTATGATAAGAATGAAACTTTTTGGTAATGCAGTTTTCTTTTTCTGTCAAAAGAAAAAAGAGATTAGATTATGATGCTAAAAAGGGTTCAATTAAAATCCAAATACATATGATTCTTGTAGAAGACCAAAACACTATTCATAATTTAATTGAATGCATTTACACTAACATATAAATGCAAAATTAAATTTAAAATGTAAATTGATACATACACATATAAATCAACAGTAAACATTATCATTAAAGCCATTGATTTCTGTAGATTGATGATAAACATTTGTTTTTTTTGGGGGGCCTTTGTCTTTGATGGACTTGGATGAAATTTCATATACAGCATAAATTATAAACACTATAATTTATACAGTCCGTCAAACTTACATCACAAGTACTTTTTGTTGTATAAAATTATATTTTGAAAAATATATTAAATAATTCTTTTATGTAGGAGGGGTATTTTTGTCCAAATAAAAGTTAGTCGGGCAGATGAAAATTAAGCTAATTTTTTTTTCGGACAATGGAAGTTAAGCTGATTCGATAAATGTGCTTCAATAAATGTGCTGGAAAATTAAATCTAATAAGTTTTAGGATATGTTAGAAATTTTAAAAATATATGTATCATAATTATTTTTGTTGCATAAAATCAATATCGTTTTGAAAAATATAACCGTTTAAATAATTCTTTTGTCAAGAAGGGTTAGTTTTATCAAAATAAAATCTTGAAAATTCAAGTTGGGCTCATTCAAACACGTCCCAAACATTAAATAATAATCTCATCATATTTCTGTAAATTTGTATGTACTTGCTTTTGTCTTTATAAAATTGTCCTTTACTAATAATAAAAAGTGAAATTTTCTCTATTCACATATCTTCCTGCTTTGTTCGAAATAAAATTGGGGCATAACATATTTGAGAAGATAACTACCAACATGTATTTTTAAACCTTACTCCTCGACAGCATACGGGCCATAAAAATTGGATCTAAATTCTAAAATTACAATAACCCAATTGCAATTTTTGCAATTATAAAATTTCAAAATTCTAAAATTAGAATTTTAGAATTATAATTCTAAAATTGCAATAAAAATTGGGTATAAATTCTAAAAATTGGGGCACAGTTCTTACTGTGAACGTTTTAACAATAAGTCTCATCGTAGTCAATTCCTCCCCCTGCCCCGGTCGGCCATTTCACGCGTATTTTGGTGTTTTAGGCACAGGAATGTTTTAACGCTTGCTCATTCCGGCAAGGTCAGGAGATATAAAGTTTTAACCAATATAAGTATTTATAAACACGTTCAACAGTATTTTTCCTTAAAATGAGACAATCTCCTCCAATGGATCCGTTTGACAACGTGGTGGAGAAGTACTTATAAGTACTTTTACACAAGTCGAGGGAAATATGTGGAGGAGATTGTCTCATTTTACAGAAAAACACTGTTGAACGTGTTTATAAATACTTATAAGTACTTATATGAAGTTTTCAAACAGTGCCAATTCTCATTCACAACGCCTCCCAACGGAGAAAAAACACATATATATATATATACGAGGAATGACCCACCCTTAGGCCATATCAAATTTTGGTGGTTCTCTCTCAAACCCTCTGCTCTGCCCACCTCTTTCTTTTTTTGTTCATTCTTTCTCTGCCTTCTGATAATGGCCGACGACCAACAAATTGGAGTGGCGCCGCCCAACATGCCTCTAACCCCACCTCCTTTTAGCTCTCCCCAAAGGTTTCCCCACACATCATTAACTTCAACTATATATTTTCAACTCAGCAAAATTCATTTCTCTCTGGTTTCTACTATTTGCTTGGCTTCTTCTTCCCATTATTGTTGTAACAGCTTTATGATGCTCATTCATCTTATTCATCACTTCCTTTTTTGTGCCTGCAGTTCAAACCGGGTACGAGACGAATCTTTACATGCTGTCATAATTTTTCTGAACACTGCAGTAGGTGGTTATGTCCTGTTTCAATTCCAGCATAAGAATCTGTCCCTCTTCCATGAGCACGGGATCATCATGAGAGCCGTTTTTGTAATGCAGTTCTTGTATGTTATGGGCATCATTACAGAATTTAAACTTCAAATTCAATCTCGTTTCCTTGATATCATTAAACAATTTACTCCTCTGTTTGGACTTTTTGCTGTGGTTCTACTTCTATTCATCCTATCACTCCCACTGGGTTTTACTACCTCCATCATATGGGCTTTCTTGGTGGTTGGGCCAACAATCTCATTGTCTCAAGAAATCATTCAATGTTTCCGTGGCATAATCCTACCTCTTCGTACCAATCAGAGAGAGGCAAGGGACTCTGCCATTCAAGAAAGTGACCCAACGGGGACTCAAGAGAATGACTTGCTTGTCGAAGCTTCTTTGATTGAAACAAAAGACTGTCTGGATGAAATTGTTGTTGTTTCTGGATAAATCTCGAACGTCTGAATTGAATTAGTGAGTCAATAAGTAATAGTAATAGGAAAAGTTTTTGATTGTTTTTTCTTTTTTTTGCTTTTCCATGTCTTTATACTTCGTAAGCGGAAGGATGACATAGGACATAGGTGCCTGAGCCCTGAAGTCTATGGTATGGTCCAGAGTTTAAGATAATGGCAGAACAACCATCTTGCTTTGTCAAGTTCTAGAAATTTGATTTAGAAGATGGAAATGGAAAGATAAGTAAATTTTAAGTTTCTTCAACCTTGCAATCCATTAAGAACGAAAGAAAGCAAAGCGACAAGTGGTGCCATTTCCTTTTACAAATTACATTAGAGCAGAACATTAAACTGACATAACAGATCCCCTTCCCAGCTTGCAACATTCTTGTTCCGTTGTGCTCATTTCTAATTATTGTGAGGTCAAGCTAAATCTAGAAATTTTCTTTTCAAAAGCTCACTGTTATGCATTGCGTCTTCAGCTAGGGCTTTCCCATTTCTAATTAATCATGATTTGATGCAGTTCCCGTTAGTACACTTCGTACTCATCATGAGGATTCCTAAATGGAATTCCAAGGAAATCTTAAAAGAGAATTTCAACAAACGTCAAAAGCCTACCTGCATCTTAAATCTTTCATAAAAAACATCAAACCCAAAATTAAAAAATCCTGATTTAGCTGTAACGGTCACACCGCATGATTAACTCTTTTAAAATGTAAACTGAGAGCTAGAAAAGATGGGTTAGAGACAGAGAACTCCCTCCCTTGTTGTCTTCTCCTCTACATTTCGAAGGTCTATTTTCTTCAGAATTAAGTCAGGCAATCAATCACGAAACTCAGATCTACTACTCTATCAGAATCGCCGAATCAAACAACCGCGAGGAAGAAAACGATATTAGGTTTAAATGCTTACTTTTGAGCTCATCCACCAGCGACCGACGCCGTCGAAGGGGGTTCTCCGGCTAATATCGTGGAAAATGAGAGCACCGGTAGCGCCTCTGTATTAGGCAGAGGTAACAGCACGGATGCGCTCTTGCCGGCAGTGAGAGTGTTTGGGTAGGCGTTGGGGAAGGAAGAAGCACGCTAAGAAGGGTAAGAAGCACTTTACCAGGATGCCCGTCCGTTTGGGAGAGCGGTGATCTGAAATGCCTTTAGGTGAAAAAGCTCCTTCTTGGAGAAGGAGATCCTGACCTACTTTTGGGCGGTGAGTGTTGGGGGAAAAGCCCTCTCCCTCTCCACTCACTTCCAGATCTCTCTCCCACTCACCTACTTTTGGGCGGTGAGCGTTGGGAGAACGGAGAGATTGTAGGGTTGAAAGGCAACGGATTTGACCAAGTTTGCACAGGCAGAATCATCGGAAGGGGAAGTGAATGAGACTTCTCCGGTGGTAGACCGGAGATGTTGACAAACCCCTCTTGACCGGAAGCTAATCCGGTGGTCTGATACAGAGTGGTGACTATGACGGATTTACCACAAAGGCCTTGGAGTTTCTGGAAGTGAATGCTGAGTACCTTCTTGATGACATCCATGGACTTGCCAGAGAGAGGAGACACGCCGGAGTTGTGGACGACGAGGACGGTGATGCGTCGGCATCGAGTTGGGTCTGAGCAATGTAGTTGCTGAAAGAGGACTAGGCAGGGTATTGAGAGAGGATCTGAGAGATGTTAAAGGAAGAAGTGAGAGAAGGGAAGTGAGAATAATGGAGATTGGTGGCGATGATAAGTTGTAGAGAGACATCGTTGAAGCTAAAAAGAAAAGATCGAAAATCTATAACATTTTTATTTTCATTTATTTTATTTTTATTTTAAAATATACATTTTTTAATATTTATCTAAACGCTTTCTCTCTTTTATAAAAGTTACTTTTCTTACTGCTAATCAAACATAAATTATGTTATACTTTTAATTTTTATTCAGAATTTTTTTTTAAAATAATTTTTACAAAAAAAATCACTTCTTTTATTGTTTATCCAACCGGATTCAGTGTCCCAAATCTTGTAGAGTGATTTAAGTACAAAATTGAGCGGTATTTTTGTCTAAAAATTATCATGCACAAAATTATGTTTGCGTTTGCAAACTTCATCCGAGACTGGGCTATTAGCATTGGGCCGGTGGTTATTTAGAGGGATGTCAAGTGAGACGCCCATGGCCCATGAAGAAAAGACAGCGCGTGGGAGCGATTGGGGGGGCTTGCTACGTACGTAGAATAGAGTGCGTGGACTGCGCGTGGGAAATTACTCTGCATCTTCTGGGAATTACACAAAATGTAAGATCACTTATATGTGGATTCAAAAAAAAATCACTTATATGTGATATAAACCTGCCCGGTTCAAATCGGTAGGATAAAACTCGCACATATGAGATATTATGCACATTTAGAAATGCGGTAAATAAGTATTTTTATGTAAGTTGAGATAAATATGTGAATGAGATTATCTCGTTTTATAGAAAAACACTGTTGAATGTGCTTTTGACTTTTCTAAACGCCCCGCCAAATAAACCCATTGCTTGGAAGCTTTTCTCCAATTCTGCATTTTATTGTAAAACCTATATTTTATTTAAGTATTCACGTTTTTTTTTCAAAATCTAGGTTTTATAACAAAATTTATATTTGAAACCTAGGTTTTGAAAAACTATTTTCTTGTTAAATTACGACATCTCTCATAATAAATTTTATGTTTCATTTTGTCTATTTACTTTTTTCTCGAACTCCGTAAAAATCAATAACTTCCCAAACACAATCAGCTTTCAAAATCTAAATTTTGCCTCAAAATCCGTAAAAACTATTCTCTCAAAATATATTCTTCAAAACATAGATTTTACTTTAAATTCCGTAAAAATTATTCTCAAACGGATTTTTAAACGACCACTAAATTGAAACAGTTAGTCAATAAGTAATAATAAAAGTTTCCAATTGCTTGCTTTCCCTTTTTCATGTCTTTATACTCTGTAAGCGGATGGATGACATAGGTGCCTGAAGTTTATTGTATGGTGTATAGTTTAAGATAATGGCAGAGCATCATCTCGCTAAATTTGCACTTTAATCCAATATTATTTATCCGGTTAATTCTTTAATGCTCCTTTAGAATGGGAAGAAAAATCATGAATCAAGTAATGTTTTTAATAACTTTGATAAAACTACCTTTTATTTAAAAAAAAGGTAATTGATGAAGGAGTTTTTGTTTCCACATTTTTCTTTATACTGAAGAATTTAGATCTTAATGATGGTTCTTGCTTGTCATTTGGGGAAAAAGGCTACACATTGCCTCGGCTTTTATAATTGTTATATTTTTTTTTGGCCAACAGAGGGAATAACATTAAATAAAGGGGAACAAACAGTTAAACAATACAAGATCAAGGACAAAAGGCGAAGAGAACACAGGAAACAAAATCAACCAATCCCCTCCCTTTCATCAACAAAAACCAGCCCAGAGGCAACAGATGAAACTTCATCACAAGCTTCTCGAAGAATAATAGCAGCTAGAGGAGGTGGTGATTCCAGAATCAGACCCTTAGGTCCCAACTCCCTTGAAGCCAAAGCAGCCAGACAGTCGGCGGCACGATTACCTCCACGAGGCACAAGAGACAGAGAGATCAAACTTCGATATTGCAACATGATGAAGACATCCGACAAAACACCATGGCATCTCCAGTCACAACCAGTCAGCTTCCTAGAGACCACAGCAGAAAACAACTCACTACAATCAAGCTCAATAATGATGGGATGGTTAATCCAACAATCAGCCAATAAAATAGCATTAAACAGGGTCCATAATTCAACGTAAAAAACCGAGCCAGCCCATAGGTTATCCGTCTAGCCTCGAATGAATTCGCCCTTATAATTTCTGCAGACAATACCCACACCTGCTTTGCCCGTCGCTGTGCAGAAAGCCCCATCGCAATTAATTTTGATAGCATTTGCTTGTGGTTTCCTCCACTTACAAGAAGCTTTAGAAACCACCTGCACAGGAACATGATCATGGAAGGAAAAGGCCGACCAGTAATCAGCCATAGCACTGTTAGCCAGATCAATAGCACTCACAGGGTTAGGAGAAACACGCTAAAAAATCCACTTACATATGAACTTCCAGATAAACCAAAGGAGGGTAGAAACATAAGCTAGCACATAATCAGAATCATCAAAATTCAGCAGACAAAACTGTTCAAGCCAAATATCAATGCTCTGCACATTACACGGATCAAGAAGCAGACCTAAGGGACAGCCAAACCAAGCCATTCTAGCCCAAGGGCAAAGAAGGAATAAATGCTCCAAAGACTCCACTTCAATATCACATATGGGGCAAAAAGGGTTGGGAGCACAATTACGTTTGAATAATGCTTCTTTAGAAGCAAGAGCCTTACTCAAAATACGCTAGATAAAATTCCTAACCTTTGGCATGACTTTAATATGCCAAACCTTAGACCAAATTGTGTCCATAATCGCTCTAGAAGAAGAAGCTCTATTCAGTACCATAAAAGCCTTATCTCTTCTAGCCAGTCTGTATGCTTTCCTGAACTTGTAGCTTCCATCCTTTATACCTGTCCAAACAAGTTTATCCCTGGAATGATTAGAAGACAGAGGAATATTAGAGATAATCCTTATAAATTTAGGGTCAATAGCCTCAGAAATGGGATTTAGATTCCAACATCTATTAACAATCAGGTCGGCAACCACCAATTCCTGGTTAACCTCCACATTAGCACGCTTAGGCAAGACAAATTTATCAGCCTCCAGAATCCACGGATCTTTCCAGACTTGTATAAAGTGACCAGAGCCAACTTGCCAACAGAGATTATCATTAAGAAAGGCTCTACCAATAAGAATACTGTCCCACATCCAAGAAGCTTTATGGCCTTTAGTTGCATTCATGAAGGAAGTAGCAGGAAAGTAAACACTTTTCAAAATACGAGCCCATAAGCTATCAGGGAATTGTAAATTCCGCCAAGCAGTTTTTGCAATGAGAGCATCATTAAAACCCATAAAGTCCTTAAACCCCATACCACCCTCCTGTTTAGCTTTAGATAATGCTTTCCACGATGACCAATGGATAGTACCAGAGTTACCACAGTTGCCCCAGAAAAAATTAGAAGCTAAGCTATCCAACATAACACAAGTCTTCTTAGGGAATTTAAAACAAGACATTGGATATATTGGAATAGCACTAACCACTGCTTTAATCATAATTTCCCTGCCTGCAAATGATAAACATTTTCTCTTCCACCCTTAAACTTTCTTCCCCATGTTGTCACGAACAAAAGCAAGGGCCCTATGCTTAGAAGCCCCCCAAAGAATAGGCAAGCTAAGGTATTTGCCAGGGTCAACCACCTCAGCCACTTTCAAGCAAGCAGCAGCCTTCGCTCGTCGATCACTAGGGGTATTAGCCGAGAAGAAAAGGTTAGATTTATCACAGTTTACCACTTGGCTAAAAGCGTCACAATAATCCTGCAAAATTCTCATAAAGAGTCTACAATTGGTCACATTTGCATTAAGAAAAACAATAGTGTCATCAGCAAACATGCAATGAGTTAACATGGGACTCCCCCTTGCAAGATGGATCCCCAACAGGTGACCTTGATAAGCATGGAAAGATATCATAGAAGAAAGGGCTTCAGAGGCAAGGATAAATAGGTAAGGAGATAACGGGTCCCCTTGGTGAAGACCTCTTTGGGGAACAATATTGGCCACTGTCTTCCCCGAAAGTTGAACTTTGAAAGTAACACTACTGACACACTTCATAATCCATCTCACCCACTGGCTACAGAAGTTTAATTTCAACATCATACCCTCCAAAAAAGGCCATTCCAATCTGTCATAAGCTTTGTTCATATCCATCTTTAAGGCTAATTCAAATTTGTTCCCCACTCTTTTATTCTTGAGATAATGAAAAGCTTCATGGACAATAATACTGTTATCTTGAATAAGACTATTAGGAATAAAAGCCCTTTGCTCCTCTGAAATGCAATCATCCAGCACATTCCTCAACCGATTTGCTAGGAATTTAGCCACAATCTTATATGCAAAATTACATAAACTAATAGGCCGGTAGTGACTAATAGATTCGGGATTATCAATCTTGGGAACAAGGATCAAATTAGTTACATTCAAGGCATCAATCAGGCCGTCATTCGCAAAGAAATGTCCATTAAAACCATCGGGTCCGGGGGCCTTAAAAGCACCAAGTTGGAAGGTAGCTTCCTTAATTTCAGCTTCAGTCACCGGGAGGATGAGCCACTGATTCTGTTGCTTTGAAATTTTAGGCTGCACATATTGAAGAAAATGCTCAAAATGACCATTGGCCCTGCTACTAAACAGGTTAGAATAAAAATCTGACACTAAATTAGCCACCCCATTTTCATTTTCAACCCAATTTCCACATTGATCTTTAAGCTTGATCAATAAATTCTGTTGACAACGAATAATGGTTGAACGATGGAAGAATTTTGTATTTAAATCTCCTGCTTTCAGCCAATCAGTCCTTGCCCTTTGCCACCAATAGACTTCTTCTCTTTTCCAGAAATTTTCCAACTCCAAAGTTAGTGATTCAATGTTGCTTTTTGTAGCTTCAGTGTAGATATCAGCTTTAAGCACCTCCAAACTTTTTATCAGATTAGTAATAACCAACCTATTGTTAGGAAAAGCCTTCCTGCTCCACTTGATTAGCTCTCTTCTACAATGATCAAGGCAGCTAATGAAGGCACCAATTCCATCAGATGAATTCCCAATTGCAGAATTCCAGCATCTTTGGATTAGACCTTTAAATTCAGGATGACCAACCCAAATGGCCTCAAATTTAAAAACCCACGGAGATTTGGCTGAGCTGAAGCGCAGATTGATAAGAAGAATATGGTGATCAGAAGCCAGAGGTTCTATGTGGAAGACCAAAGCTTTCGGGAAAGCCTCCTTGAACAAGATGTTCCCTAAGGCTCTATCCAGACGTTCTTTGACATGGCTATCACCAACCTTTTGATTACACCAAGTATAGCTAGAACCTTTTGCCTCAATCTCTAAAAGCTCACAATCTGAAACAAAATGTTGGAAGTTAAAAATTCTTCTAAGCGCATGGGGGTTCCCACCTAACTTCTCATTTTGACTCAACAGGTCATTGAAATCACCAACACACAACCAAGATGAAACCATCGAAACTGCAATAGACCGGATCTGGTTCCAAATCCTCATCCTCTCACCCTCTTTAGGGGGGCCATAAATAAAAGAGACATACTCAGGGAAGTTATCCCTAGCAGAGCACAGTTTAGTATGAATCATATTTTTAGAACTGTGAATAATATTAATAACAACTTCCTCCTTCCACCAGAGAGCCAATCCACCTGATCGCCCCACGGGAGGAACATACCAGACTTCATCAAAACCACATCTTCTAATTTTCTCCAAGTAACTACTTTGTTGCTTAGTCTCCATAAGGAAGACAATCTGGGGTTTAGCTTTCCTAACCTCCTCTTTGAGGTTCTTGACTGCCAATGCCACCCCAAGGCCTTGGCAGTTCCAGGATATGAGACTCATGGCCCTTCGGTGGCTGATATAGGACAGCCACCTGAACCCTCAGCCTCTGGAGTTGACTTCGCAACAGATCCTTTAGAGCCATTAAAAACAAACCACTCATCCGGGAAGTCAATTTCTTTCAGAGCAGTATTCTCATTCAATGAAGAAATAGACTCAGATGCTCTGTTGCGTACCTCATTTTTCACCTTCCGAATACTCTTCCTTCTAACAGGCGACTTACGAGGATTTCTCAGCTTAGAATCCTCTTCTTCCCCAGAAAACAGTCTCCTCTTTTTGCTTGGGCCTGGAGAATCAGGATCTAAGGCATTTCTTTTCAACTTAACCCCCAGCCTCTTAACTATATCAGAAACAGGGGATAAATGGGCATTAGGGACGTCCGCCTTTGATGAATTCACCGCCAGGCCGCTGCTCCTATCATCATAATCCAATGACAGTAGGTTCGGCTGCTCATAATGGGTTTGGCCCAAGACTATAGAGTGGCTTTCCTGCCCTTGAGCTCCCTGGACGACCTCCTCTTGCCTGTATTGGGCCTCAGACACAGGATTAGGCCCATCACTAATATTCTTCATTTCATTGCACCCCGAAGAAATACATGTAACCGAGGGTCTCTGTCTAGACGGGTAGACCGTGCATACTCCCTGTTGCGCCGCCTCTACATCTACTCCTCCTTTCTGCTTTATTGAAACTTCTATACCATCATTAGGTTCAGTGCTATACCTGGCAGTATCAAACCGTCCCACACGCATAATGGGAGATTGACTAACACGCTCCGGCACCCTCAATCTGAAATCTTCCTCTTTCCATGAGGCTGAATATTTCACCATTGCTTCATTAATGTCCCTCTCCGCAAAAGCCAGAAGCTAAGAGCCATAGGCTTTTTCACCATTATCATTAAGTACTAGTTCCTTCTTACAGACTTTGTAATCATGCCCAATGAGACCGCATCTATAACAAAACGACTGCAGCCTTTCATATTTCACATACACCCAAACCTCAGATTCGTCAGGTCTCTCAATCCAGAAACCTGCAACTAGGGGTTTCTTAGTGTCCACTAATACTCTTCCTCTGCCAAAGCTTCGGAAAAACTTATTCCCACTTGTAGATTTTTCAAACCAAAGGAGATCCCCAATCAGGTTACCCATATTGCGTATATTCTCTTCCTCTTCCAGCAGTCCTAGAGGCAGATTATGAAACTGAACCCAGAAGGGAGTTTTACTAAAACATACCTCGCTCAACACCTGATACTCCGACCACTCCTGGATGCTCATCAAAGCCCCTTGTATAGACCAAGGTCTTCCTTTGAGCATACGGTGCTTATCTTTCAAGTTTGAAAAGGTTAACACAAACGTATTCTCGTTCATCTCCACTATCTCCGTTTCATCACCCAAGTTCCAACCCTTACGTATTGTTGTAATAATGGATTTTCTACTAATCCCCTTGTCAGAGATTACCTTTCCAATCAGCATATTGCTCTCCTGATTACCAGTATCCTTCTTCTTCCATACCACATTCAGGCGAAGCCCTTTCCTGCTCGAGCTCCCACCGTCTTCCTCCATCCTAAACCTCCTCGCACCAACGAACAGGGAAAAGACCAAGGAAAAGAAACACTCTCTCACTAATCGAAACTCCCAAGGCAGGAGAGACGATCTACTCGAAATGGAAACCACAGTGGGTGATTTCTGACAAACCCACCGTTACAAAGGGCGGTACCACAATCCCCCAGGACGAGAGAAAAAACCTCTCACAAAAAGAGGACTGACACGTTATAATTGTTATATTTACATGTTGAGTTCAGTGCTTAAATTTATAAAATGTATTTTCAGTACTTCTATTACTAACATGTTAGAGTAATTAAAAAGAGGCTGCCTCCACAAATTTAAATGATGACTTAACAATTAAATACCGACAAAACATATTTAACGTTTAATCATTCCATATAACATTATACCAACATTGCCATATAAATGCCTCACGATTTCTTTTCTTTTTTTTTGATACAAAAAAGTTTAGGTGGATTCGGCACCGGTCCCCCACCAAGGCCAGGGCCTGGCCCCAGTGCTCTTTGAGCACTTACAAGGAACTTACGAGATCACCTACCAAATGAGTCCTCACAACAATAGAGAGAATCGAACCCACCTCCTTGTGGGAGTTGGATCCGTTTCTTACCATATGTGCCAAGCTCCTTTGGCCTCACGATTTCGTGCGATTTGCCAATCCCACTCCCCCCATCTAAAAGCCACCCCATTTCTTTTGTGCCTTTTCTTGGCCCATTCTCTTCACAATCTCCATTACTCCCCTTCCTCAATTAATATTTAATATAACAAGGGAGCTTATCACTTTGACAAATACCAATTTTAAAGTATTTAGTTTATTACCTAAAAGTTCGATACAAAAAGTTAGCCTCTCACCATAAGATTTGGATGGTTTAATCTTTATTTTTTTAAATGAAATTTTTTAATTAAAAATAACTTTTTAAAACGGATAGTCCGAAGAGATTATCTCCCATTATAATAATTATTTTTAAAATAATAATTGTGTGTGTTTGGGAACTCCGTTGGGAGAAAGGAGTTTACGAATTTATAAATGGTTTTACGGATTTCGAGATGATTTTTACAGATTTTGAGATAGTTTTGTCTCAGCTTGCGTACACCGTTGGGGAACGAAATTTCTAAACAAGCACATTAGTTGATGTCAATATTGACAAGCACTTGTGTTTCTCTAGCCTATAAGTATATTAATAAATAAAGAATTGGTTAGGGTGTTAGCTCGTTCAACCCATCAGATTTGCACCGTATAGATTCGAGTTGAATTGTCAATATCTGATTTTTTTTTTATTTTTGTGAAACAACTTATTTTAATAGATATAAAATATAAAACAAAAGTAATCTCTTAACTATCATTTTTCAAATAATTATTTTTATAAGAAATTGCTATTTTAAAAAAATCAGATTTTGACCATTCATAATCAAATTTGAATGATCTACATATAATACATTAGGGGAGCTCATCACTCTAACAAACACCTATTCCATTAATTAGTGGAGTTAGCTAGATTTATGGGAAATGTCACTACTAGTTAATCGTGAACCAAGAGCCATGAGATTTTTTATTTTATTTTTTAAAGAGAAGTCAGAAATTAAATTTATGAATGCAGATTATCATTTTACCTAAATTAATGAGCTTTTATGTTCTTTTCCATGGTCAGGGATCATGGAAAAGCTCGAGTTTCTTCAACCTTGCAATCCAATAAGAATGAAAGAAAGCAAAGCTGCCACAAGTCCTCAAACTAAATGAAAGTTTATATAAAATAAAACATGAAAATTAAAGATAAATAAATAAAAGTTGCTATAGCCACAATTGTTATCTAGTTAAAGCGTCACTTGTACCAAATTAGAAGATCACTTGTTGTTGTAAATATTATGTGTGGGTGTGTCAAAGGATGAGTCCCATATTATTTAGGATTGTGAGGGTCTAAGTGAATGTTTGATAAAATACGATATTGGACTAATAAATGAGCTAAGAGGAGGAAAGAGCTTGCACATGATAAATGTCACTGGAGATAAATCCGGCAATTTTTCTTTAGCCTTTATGTGCAAGTTAATCGTGTATTGGGCACCCTTTATTAAAAGTTTTATAATAAAAATTCTATTTTTATAATAAAGATTTGACCAGAAATTTGAATTTTAATGTGATTTTAAAGGCCCTAATGTTAGCTTTTGATTCAATGATGTTTTAAAACTAATTTATTATCACCATTTAATATTCTATTTATAGCAATATGTAGCCACTATTTTTTCAAAGAGCAACGCATGAGAATTGGGTATTGTAAGCCATTGTTATTAAAACCAATGCAATGAAATCTTTAAAGATATTGTCAACGTAAATGTCACTATTTGAATGTGTTTTAATGGCATTCAGTGGTATATTTTATTTCTATAATATTAATGTTGAAACTTAAAAGTAACCTATAAAGAAATAAGTTGTGGCTCCATCATTGTGTTTTATGACACATTTGACTACATTTTAAAAAGCGTCGTTCTGACACTTGACGATCATAAATATTGTCTTGTATTATTATTAAAAGCAATAAAACCTTATACAAAATGAAATACACATCTGCGTGCATAAGGTTTTAAAGGGGTTAGTTTAAAAGACTTATGCATCCTTTTTACACGTGTGTATGTGTGTGTGGCTGAATGATATTGTTTTGAATATATAATAAGGGGTCAAGAGGAGAAGCTTAAAATATAACATTTGAATTTTGTGCACCCTCTTCCTTCTTCTCCGACATATTTTACTTGCTGAGTTATATTATTTTTAATGTTTTGCTCACACTATCTTATAGGAAGAATCCGTTTAATCTTGGAGAGTGCCGCATCTTGCTTAACCGGTAGTTGCGGAATAGATCTTAAAGACAGCGTCCTTAAACGTGACTCGTGTTGATTTTTATTTTTCATATTTTACCATCTACACTTGTAACATTTGAAAATTATTCTTCTTCTTCTAAGTAAAATAATAGAGCATAGTTTATATAGAAAGGTTTTCAAATGAAATCAAATGGTTGATCTCTCCATTAATAAAGAGATACAAGCATTTTTTTTAAAGTTTAAAAATGTTAAAAAATATCTTCAAAGGAAATATTACTTAAGGGTTATAGTTGAATGATACTTTGTGCTTATTTTATGGGAAGGTATCATAATACGTGAGCGAATATAGTTATGTTTGATTTTCTGTAATTTTTTTGGACAAAAAAAAAAGTTTCCTGTAAGTTTAATTTAGTTTAAATCGTGGGTTATACTAAGTAAAGATGAAATTGACATTTTTTTTATTAATGGGAGGATGCTCGTTTTGTTTTCTATTGATATTCCTTATTATCAATCACATGGCTGATGATTGATATTCACATGAAACGAAAATTAAAATTTAGTTTAGATCAGAATAAAATGCAGATAGGTGTTATACAACTCTTTGGATTAATTATTTCACAAAGTGATTTAGACTTCGTCATTTCCAACATACTTCAATTTTGTTTTTTTTTTGCAAGATGTCTTTCCCTCCCTCCGTAGTACAACCCCGTATGTAGTACAACACAATTCTCACTTCTCAGGATTAGCTCTCTCTCTCTCTCTCTCACTATCAATTTATTCATTATAGTCTCCGCCATTGAATCCAAAAATAATGGATGGGTTTCTGAATGAATATCGACCCGCTTCAAGTCCAACATTCGTTTTGAGTCAACAAGCCCCGAAAGGTGCTAGAGCTCCGACGGCAGAAGGAGCTGAAGCTGATGAAGCGCTTCAGCAGAGAGGCCTCACGTTTACTAAAGCTTCAGTTAAACTAAATAATGCACAGGAGGAGTGGGTAAGGCTTATTGATCTTTATTGATAAAAGTTATTATAATTCTTTCTTTTTTTTGATGTAATTCTTTTTTCATATAAATAGGATTTTTTTTCATTATTTAGAGGTGGTCTCGTGGATTGGACTTGAAGCTACTAAAGATACTAGCGTTCTTTTTAATTTTTATGAATAATGCAGCTTTTATAGGAATATCTTGATAATTATTGGGCTTGTTTGGCATCTTGTGGATTCAACAGTTTTTTTTTTTCATAAAATGAGATAATCTCTTCCATATATTTACCTTAACGTATGTAAAAGTACTTTTTCACTGTGTTTCCACGTATCCATTAAATGTGTGAGCAATTACAGATATGTTATTTGAACAAAAAAAAAGGGAAATTTATTGGGAGGTCCCAAATAAGGAACTTATTTAATGAATGGTCCCAATTTTAAAAATATTTATCAAAATGTCCCATTGACAACATGAGGTCCTATACATTGACAACATCATGCACTGTATTGATAACACCTCATGTTGTCAATAGGACCTTTTGATAAATATTTTTAAAATTGAGACAATTCATTAAATAAATTCCTTATTTGGGACCTCCCAATAAATTACTAAAAAAAAAGGTTTCCTATAAGTTTATTTTAGCCTAAATCGTTTTTTAAAATCCAATTCCATAAAATTTTCTTCTACTAACCGAGCCATAAGATACAAGAGTAAATTAGTCTATCCTTTCCTATGCTTTGCTTATGTATAGATATTTTTTATATATATTTTGCAATTTACATAGGCTTTCTTTGGGGAAAAAAAGGCTAAATTAATATTATACAAATTTCTCTCTGAATCGTAGGATTTTTTTTTCATATGTTTGTATTTGGCTAGTCAAAATAATGGCCTGCAACTATAAAGCGGTAAATTTTGAATATGTTAAAGTATAAAATATTTTCACATGTTCTCATTAATAATTATATAATTAATTAGAATGTCCCAAACATTTGTATTTGGCAAACTATTTATCTAAACTTTTAGTGATTATCATGTGAACAAACAATAATATCAAATTGCGGGAAACTACTAGGATCGACAAATAGAAAAATATGAGGGGAATAAAAATAAAAGATTTAGTTAAAAAGAGATCATATGAAGTTTATTATTTACTCACTTAACAAAATTAATATATCTACTAAATAACTAAAGCTTCCAAGATAAGAAAATTATTATTAACTGACACATTCAATTGAAGCTATTACTAAATGATTTTTTAAATGCGTAAATTTAGCAATCAAGTTATTGGATAAAAGCATCAAGTATAATTAATTTTTTAAGGGTATAAATTTAACAATACTTAATTAATAAAAGTACAAATTTAGTGGCATAGCTAAATAAATTTGTTCCTAAAATATACAACTTTATAAATTGATTATTGTTAAATTTATACCAATATTAATTGATTATTGCTAAATTTACACCCTTAAAAAGTTAAGAGTGATGAGTGCTCTTGATTAATAACTTTCATTGATAAATTTACATATTTACCCTTTTATGTGCAACCCAACCCATAAATATGAACTCATTATAACTCAATCCTTATAAGTTTAGACATTATATAATTTAACTAGGCTTTTATTATATATATATATGATTTATTTACTGAAATATATGTACTAAATTATAAAATGGTTAACATTATAAGAAATAAGATGTAGTAAGTTAAAGTTTAGGGATTGAAATACAACTGAGACAAAAGTGTAAGGGTTGAATCACATTAAGTTAAAGTTCAATGATTAAATTACAATGGGTTAAAAATTGAGAGAGTAAAATATTAATTTTTCCTTTTATATATAATAATGACTACATACCTCCTCCTAGGTCAACTGATAGCTAATGGTGTTTTTACGAAAGCATTATTCTTTCCCCATTCGAGATCATCACAGATTCATATGAGATAAGTGCGAGAAGGATGAAGAGTTGGTTGAATCTTTCATTTGACTCAGTGGGCTATATCAACAAAAATAATGGGCGTTTACATGAGTCAATGGGTTTGTTATTTTTGACCCATTTTAAAAAAAAAAATTATGCAGTTAAGTTAAAACATTTTTGTTCAAATACGTATATTAACCTTTTACTCTGTTTTTTTTTTAAAAAATAAACCGCTCAAAATAAAGACCAAAAGTTACAAAATCGTTTCTGACGGGGTAACGAACTAAAATCCAACGATCTACAATCTATCTTCCTATCTGTTTAACGTTACTGAAAAAAATAAAGCAGATAAAATTTGTGGAGTTGAGAAAAGAGAAAGCGAGATTGGGAGACGAAAACGAAATAAAAGCAGAGCACGTAGGATTCGAAATTCGACTCCGAAGAAACCTGAACTGGTAATGGCTTGAGATCTTCTGCTTTTTTCCTTGAATTTTAGTGAATCCTATCTCTCAATTTATTGTTATATGTCTAACTCCGATTAAAGCTGAGGCCAAAAAACTTTACCCAATTAAACTTCAATTCGTAGAGTGAGCCCTTTGGTTGTGCTTTTTTAACTAGGGTTTTTTATCTTGTTAGGCTTTATGGCCTTTTCCGCTGTTTCTTCCCCGTTCTTTCTTTCTGTTCCCTTCCCAGTTTGTGCTTTTGTTTGTTATTCTCTGCTTGCTTCTGCTTTCATCCTTTTATTAAATAATCAACAACTCTCTCTCTCCGGAATGTTCCACAATATTATGGAAGGTTCTAGAATACTCTAGAAGGTTCTAGAATGTTGTGGAAGCTTCCGGAAGATTATGGAATGTTGTAGAAGCCCCTGGAAGGTTGTGGAACATTGCGGAAGCCCCTGGAAAGTTTTGGAAGGTTGTGGAAGATTCTGGAGACTACTCTAGAATAATATAGAAAGATCTAGAATGTATGTGATATTTCTAGGTTTGTATAGAATTCTCTAGATGCAAAATGTAAACCGTAGGATCAAATCAATCTCAATTGTTCGTTAAGGAGGTGGAAGAGTATAAATAGGTGGTGTGTGGGTGAGTTGGTAGAGTTGAGAAGTAGAAGTGAGAAGTGTTGAGAGAAGAGAGTAGAAGTGAGTTAAGAGAAGTAAAGAGAGTTGAGAATAAGAGAGTTGAGAGAATAAGGAAAAGTGTGTGAGTGAGGAACTTGAGTGTGAGAGAGAAATACAAGAATTTGTGTATTTTATCTCTTCAATTTTAAATAAAAGTTTTCTTTTGTTAAAGTTCCTCCTTCTTATTCAAGCTTTATACTCAACAAGTGGTATCAGAGCCAGGTTTTACGGGAGCAGCTGGGCTGTTCAGGAGTGGTCGCTATAGCTTGGGTATTTTGACGGAAGGCTGTTGAAGCCAAGATTATCTCAAAGTTCTGCCGGTACGCAGTCTGGGACTGTGAAGTATTTTGGTCTACAATCTGACTTACTTGGTTCTGGGCATCCAAGTCATCATGGCAGAGATGACACTAACGACCACAAATATTGAAAAGCTAAGTCAGAATAATTATAAGACTTGGTTTACTCGTATGAAATTCTACTTGCTTGGACAAGAACTTTGGGATGTTGTTGGTGGTAGTAATACCACACAACCAACAAGTCCTGAAGAACTCAGCAAGTGGAAGGTGAAGGCTGGAAAGGCAATGTTTGCCTTATCAGTAACCATTGAAGATGATTTTCTTCAACACATACAAGACACAAAGACGCAGAAGAAAGCTTGGAACACACTTGGGACACTTTTCACAAGAGCAAATAATGCGAAACTCCAAAGGTTGGAGAACGAGTTAATGGGAGTCTCTCAACATGATATGTTGGTGAGTCAGTATTTTAGAAAAGTAAAATCTCTATGTGATGAGATCTCAAAATTAGATCCGGAGAGTAAGATATCTAAGAAGAGAATGAGGCGGATTATAATTCACGGTCTACGACCGGAATTTAATGGTCTCATTGCTGCTATTAACGGCTGGGCCACAGAACCAACTTTAGTTGAGTTGGAGAACTTTTTGGCCAATCAAGAAGAGTTGGCTAAACAAATGGCAGGAGTTTCCATTAAGGATAATGAGAAGGCTCTCTATGTAAAGAGGGGAGATTCTCGTAACAGAGGCCGTCACTCTTTCAGATCTTGGTCAGGAGGGGATAAAACAAAGAGGCCAAATAATTGGCAATAGAGACGGGATAAAGGAGCTCCATAGCAAGGGGGAGCACGTCAAGATCAAGATAGACGTAATGAGAAGAAGAGCATCCAGAAGAATGGCCAGTGCTACAGCTGTGGGAAGAAAGGTCACTTCGCTCGTGATTGCTGGTTTAAGAAAGTTGAAGGAAATGTTGTCACCTCCGGTCATAAGAATGACAATGAAGAAGAATGGGACTTCCAAGTGTCATGCGCCATTGAAGAAGAAATACCGTTTGAAGACCGTCAAGAAAAAGTTGAGATAGCAGCTCCTTGTGTCACAGAACCGAAGGAGACAACACTTCTCACGGTGAGTGATAAATTGATCGATTATAAAAATGATTGGATTATAGATTCAAGTTGCTCCAATCATATTACTGGTGATTGGGAGAAATTATCAAGCATGACGGAATACAAAGGGAGGAGAATGGTGGTGACTGCTGATAATGCTAAATTGCCGATCACACATGTCGGTAATATCGAGATAGTACCTCGCTACAATCCTCATCCAGTACAGCTAGATAATGTATATCATGTGACTGGTATGAAAAAGAATTTGATTTCCGTAGTTCAGCTTACCGATTCAGGAAAGTATGTACTGTTCGGGCCAAAAGACGTCAAGATTTACAACAGTTTGAAGGTGATCGGGACACCAGTTGTGGAAGGGCCACGGCATGAGTCAATATACGTAATGTCAGCAGAAGCAGTGTATGTGGATAAGACAAGGAAGAATGAGATTGCAGATCTATGGCATGCACGTTTAGGACATGTTAGCTATACTAAGCTCAAGGTGATGATGAAGAAATTACTGTTGAAAGGTCTCTCTCAGTTGGAAGTACGAGACGGCAATATATGTGATGGCTGCCAGTACGGTAAGGCACATCAACTTCCTTATGATGATTCAAAGTTTCAATCACATATGCCACTTCAATTAGTTCGCTCAGACGTATTCGGGCCAGTAAAGCAAGCATTGATGAGTGGTTATCGTTACATGATTACCTTCATCGATGATTATTCTAGATACGTCTGGGCTTTATTCATGAAAGAGAAATCTGAAGCCTTAGAGAAGTTTAAAAAATTCAAGATGATGGCCGAAAGTGAGACAGGGCAGAAAGTTCAATGTCTACGGACTGACAATGGAGGTGAATATACCTCATACGAGTTCTATAATTTTTTGAGGGAAAAT
>JANTPZ010007911.1:0-10455 GCA_025593235.1 Vachellia pachyceras | reverse complement strand
TTCATGTATGATGATGAATGGTCCAGACTTTTTTGAATGATATGGAATTTTATCCCTTTGGAATGCCCACACACTCAAAACCCAACAGCATGCCCAATAAAAATCATTAACATTGATCAAATTCAATTAATATTTCTTTCAACCTTAATTCACTTGTGTTGTGAGAAATTAATCTATTTTGTTTGACCCGATTTCTCGATTTTTTTGTTAAGTACATGCATCCTCTTACTATATGTAATCCAATTGGATATCCTGTCGAATACTGAATATGAACACATTTTTTAAAGAGATTTGATCATTCATTCATCGTGTTAAAAGGAAATAATCTCTATCCAGAGTGCCAAGTCATTATATATAGTTCCCACTCATGATTGTACCACTCAGTAGATTCAGCTCAATGGAGCACCACCAAAGCTTATTGTGAGACATTTCAAGGGTCCCAGGTTTTATGAGCCATAGAAAGTGAGGCAAAATATCCACCAACATTAGTGATAACTGTTTTGTTTTTTTAAAAAAATCTAATTAAGATATTTTGCCCCAACATGTGTTTAAAGAAAATGAAGGACAATGTTATCTACTAATTGTCAAAGTCCCACATCGAAGAGACTCGGAAGGGTGCTGGGCTATATAAACGAGCGCGCTGCATGCCCTCATAAGAGCTCTTTTGGGGGGAGAGTAATGGCCCCGTGACATAATACTTAGAGTGGCAAAAAATAGAAAATAAAATAAATAAGGGCTAAAGTGTACTTTTAGTCCTTTATGTTTACGCTAGATTTCATTTTAGTCATTTAAGTTTAAAAATTGCACTTTATGTCCCTTAAATTTAACGCTGTTAGTTTTTCTTAACAGAAATTGATGACTGTGTAATAAAACGTTGACAAAACATGCTCACATTTAAATTTTAATTTAATAATATAATAAATTTGATATTTTAAATTGTGTAAAATAAAAAGATTTAAAATAACAGCGTTAAGTTTGTTGAGTCAGTAACTTCCGTTAAGAGAAATTAATGGCGTTAAGTTTGAGAGAAAGAAAATGTACTTATTAAACTTAAAGGACTAAAGTGAAACCTGACCTAAATATAAAGGATTAAAAGCATACTTTAGCCAATAAATAAGGGATATAGATACACTTTGTAATTTATATGATTTAAATTTAATTTAAATTTAAATAAGGGATGTTGGGTGGGTACTTCCGGCTGCAATTGTTTCTTTCTTCCGACCCTAATCGTACTACAACTAATCGGCTTGTGTTTTCAATTTTTACTGGACTTCTTTTATGGGCCCATTTATTTTGGGCCTCTTACCAGTTATGTTGTTTTTGTATGTTTTTTCCCCTAAAAATTAACTACTGTTGATAATTATATTTTTCAGGACAATATAATTAAAAATTCCATATAACTTGTTTCCCACAAAATCATTTTGCCATACATAAACTAGTCTTGTGCTCTGTTATATTGTGATGCTTGATTGGTTGAGTTCATATGACATTACGATGAAATTCGTTGAAAATTAAGCTTAGGCTTATGATCTTATCGGCATTCAACGACTTTGAAAGCCTTCCGATTTGGAACGTTTCTTCCTTTGTCCTGAACAACTAACAAGTCTGCGAGACTCTTCCATGGCTGGTTTGCTGGCATGGGCAGCAGACGTTGTCGGAGGCGGCGGCATCGACAGCGACGGAGGCGATGCTTCAAATCGGATCCCTCTACTGTTCTCACCGGAGCAGCAAAAGTACGTTCGGGAATTGGATCAGAAGGCAGGATCTCTCACCCGTCTGATCCAGGATCTACGCCAGAGACTTCCTCCTCCTGACATTTCCCAAAGCCTCCCTCACTTGCACGCCCACACCCTCGCTTCCAATGCTGCTCTTGCCCTCCAATTAAATGCCCACTCGACGACACGCGAACAAGTTCGTCCGACACTCATTTTCTTTTTGTAATGAATTTGTTTACTTTGTGAATTTTGGATTTCTTTCTTTTGATTTTTTCTTTAAGTGTTGTTTGATTTCGTTCTCGTTCAATAAGTTAGTTCAGATATTTAAACTAGGGCTATCTCCTCGTCAAGATTTGCTTCTTCTTGGACAGACATGTATTTTATAATACGATTACGCCTTGCTTTTCATTTCCAAGTCCACTCAAATAAATGTGCATTTAATAATATATTATTGCTGTACTTGCTTTCATTTTTTAGTACATAGCTTTAATCATGAAGTTTCTTGCTGGAATAACTGTCATCTGGACATGGTCATCGGTGTTAGACTAGCACTGTTGGGGAATCAACAGGTTTCTATGTTGCAATTGTAAACATAACGTTGCTATTAAGGTTTTCTTCTACCATTCCTGGGAATCAACAGATTCTAGCGAGATTTGTAATTGGCGATTATTCGGCATGTGGGCAACTGGGTGATAATTATTATTATAATTCTCTGAGAATCAGTAGAAAGGATTAATAGTTTCTATTTTCAGTTTTAATTACAAATTCTTGAAAGCAAAAAGACAAAAACATGATATATTATGGATAGATGCCATCGTTTTTTATGCTGCAAAAATACTATGCCACTTGGAGAGAAAGAGTTTATTGCTAAGGCTGTTTGTAAATGATTGGCCGAAAGCTTCACAAAGTTTCTTTTAAGTGACTGTTAGATTCAACTTTCTCATTAGCATTTGGCAATGTGGCAGGCCCAATTAAGAGAGGCGACACTGCAGGCAGAAAATGCAGATTTTGAGAGAGCAATATCAAACTGTGAGAATAAAATACAAGAAAAAGTGCAAGAGGCAGATTTACTACAGAGGAAGTTAGAGGTGAGAATTGCAAGTTTATTTATGCAAGCTTCTTTGTTAAAGACTATTGTTGTCTACGCTGGTGGCGTCATTTCTTTCCTAATATTATGATGGAAACCTGAATTCCCTTGCTAAGAAGCAATTGCATCGATCTCTACCTGTTCAGAGAAGGCAGGATCAAGCTTATAAGATATAGTTTTTAATTTTGTCATCATACATATTATGATATGTTTTTTATGTTTCTTTTTGCTTCAAACCAAATTTTGTGAAGATAATTTGCTGAGAAGCATGGGCATTGGCCCTGTTTGAAATACCGTGTTATATCTTACACAAATATCCTTTGGTGCTAGAGACAGACATGGATGCTTTACCAACATGTTCATACTTCATACACAATGCAACATATATTTGGCTTTGATATTTCCTTCTTTTCCTTCTTTCTTTTTCCTGGGCTGCAGGAAATGGATGAAACTGAGAAGAAGCTGAAAGCTGAGCTGGATAATTTAAAACTTCAAAATTCTGTAGATAATGATCAATCTGTGAGATCGCATGGATTGAAGGAAGAATCCAACAGAAAGGCCGAAGCTGGGCTAGATACAGATGCATCTGATCCTGCTATACTAAATAAGTTAGAAGAGAAGAACAAAGAACTGGTCTGATATAGTTTTAATTATAAGTTGCCTTTTCAAATTCACTTCCATTAAATAATTATATAATAAAGAGTTATTATTGTTAACAAATAGTTATATGATTCTTTCAGAGTTCAATGGAAGAAATTGTACAAAATTTGGAGAAAAAATGGGCTGAAATGCAGGAAAATTCTCTTAAGCACCCTTCCCCTGGTATATCTTCTTCCCCCCTGCATTAATTATTCGTCAATTTCTTTATTTTTTATGGGGATGTCTAAAGCAGATACTACTTTCCTAGAAAGTTGGACATTTTTCACCTGGGCTGATGCTCACTTAGGGATCTTTGTGTTGTCTCAAACTGCAAGAGGAATTAAATTGATTATTAGTACCCAGAATTTGCTCTTCTACATATATCCCCCCCCAAACAAAAAAGCAATCCTTCCTCAATGTATTGTTTATAGTTTGTTGAGATAACATGCAGTTGCTGTTGTACATTAGAAATGAATGTATTTACATTTTGTTAATATTTATTCAGCCCCATATTTATTCGCAGTGCTTTAAGTGGCACACATTTTCTGATAGAACCTGTGCTCCCTTTGGATCCTTTTCATATTTCGACTGCACATTATCGTGGAAATGATATGAAGAGGTTTTCGGTATATATAATTTTGGAAACAGAAATAGATCAATAATTAATTCAAAGTTGGACTTCACTTAAGAGTCATATGAATATTTTTAAGGCCATGTGGACATCTGATTAATCTGATTAATTCTATTTATATGCCTATACCCTTTTGGCTTTGATTCTGTTATGAAGAGCTTGAAAATTATAGGATTGGGCGCTCTCTTGTATGTTGGATGATTGTTGATATTCTTTGTATGCTTGGATATGGGTGTTTTCAATATTGTACTTATGTTCTGAATACGCAGTAGTTTCCTTTGAGTGATAGTTTGCATAAAATGTATTAGCATCAATCTGTTTTTTCTCCTTTTCTTTTCCCCCCTTAATATGCAGCTCAAAGAGAGAAGGCATTGGATAGACAGCTTCACAGTCTAATTGAGCAACTTGCAACAAAACAGGTCCTTTTTCATGCTTCATTCTCCATAAAACATTTTACTATTTGTATGTTATGGAACAGTTATATTGAATCTTTGCATATATGAGATTAATAAACTGTCTTCCTTTCTTGCATTAGGCACAAGCTGAGGGCCTACTTAGTGAAATTCATCTGAAAGAGATGGAGCTGGAAAGACTGAATGGGCAATGGCGAAGAATGGAAAGCTCTATTACTGAGGCCAATCCAACTAGGAATCGATTTGGTAGAAGCTCATCTGACAAGGGACATTCTCTGTTAGATTATGATGGTGATGGTCATCATAAGCTTCCTTACTATTCTGATGGCAGAAATGAAAGCCAACAGAGGATAATGCTGCTCAGGTCGGCATTTGTGCTCTACATTTTAGCTTTACACATAATTGTATTTATCAAGATATCGTTTTGAGTGGCAGGGATACATTAGCCATGCGTATACAAATTCTTAGAATAGAAGCTAAATGTATCATTCTTTATACTGTACATGATCATACCTTGCTTTGTAATAGAGATGCTTTTATAGCTGTACTATTTTGATTATGGAACATTGGCTTATAAGAAATGCAAGTACTCGAACACAAAGAAGATGCCATGAAGTGATTAATATTGCTTATGACTTACTAGAGCTTCATCAATATTGTTTTCCTTATTTATTTAGCGTATGCAAACTGCTGAATTGTTTACTCCTTTTTCTGTGGGGACCTCAGTGTATGTGTATTGTTCTTATCTGTCTGCTTATGTTGAACACTTGCTGTCAGTGTGCCATAGCAGTGTTGATGTTTGGCATGCTTCCAAATTGTGCTTTACTCTTCGTTTGGATAGGGAGGAAAAAATACTATAAGAGAAATATTCACTATTTTTTTGGACGTTTTTCCCTGTAGTATTCTCTTCTCCCTATCCAAACTGAGCCTTAAAAGTTGGAAGTTTCTATTATAGCTGAAGATAAGTAATTTAGTCTCTCTCTCTCTCTCTCTAGGATTTGTGTTACCCTCTGAATAGGTAGGAAACATCTTTTATGGGTGATCTGATAAGAGCAAGATTATCATTTAACCTTCCTGCCCCTTTCCATTTTCTTTGGATGTTTTCTATTCCCTTCTCCGTCCAACTTCCTACAGCCAAATTTATTCAGTACCTCCCTGCACGGTAGGGGCATGAGATAGAAATGTCAAAAATTAAGACTTAACTACTGATCACATAAGATATACTATGTTATATATATATATATATATTTCTTGGCATTTATGTTCCAGAATCCACATTGAAGAATGGAGAAAACTATTCCCCCCTCTTAGACCTTAATTTACTATGAAAATCTCTACAACATAGAACTAGAGGATTTCAGACTGATGTCCATTCTCATGATATAGAGCAAAAGCTCATTCCACGTGTCAACAGGGCCAGGCACGCACCAGTGAACACAGTCATTAACTGTCAAATTTTGATCCCTTGAACGTCCATACTTACTGGGATGCCCATCAGGTCTCATGAGCATCAGCTCGGTTATGTCCATCAACCAAAACCTCAACCCCTTCCTTCTCCCTTCTCTCTCTGCTGCTCTAAATTCCACCACCTGACTCAAATACATTTCCTGAGCATACCACTCAAGCTTCACCTCACCCTCCTTATACGGCATCGTCCTCGGACAACTCCCTCCAGTGTTCCACTCGCCGTTCTCAAAGTGAGAAGGAGAAAATGTCCTCAAAATAGTCACCCCCTTATAGCCTTCAAGGTTCAGAAGAGTCTGAAAAGCTGTTCTGAATGCCATTTTGTAGCCATAGTAGGTAGTTAGGTCTGTTATGTTGTTCATATTGCAGCTGGTGCATCCAACTATTTGACCTTTCTCGTAGTACAGTGTTGGACGAAAGAACCAGTGGCCAGCTGAGAAGATGACATAGTCGAAAGTTTTGATCTCATTGGTCCAAGCCTCATCTGGCTCATCTAAATACAAGTTCATTAGGCTGCTGTAAGAATGGACTGTGTCTTTAGCATCTCTTGTGTTCACCAGATATGGGGCCCACAGAACTGTGAGTGTGAAATTGTATTTAGCATAGAAGTATCTTCTGAAATATCTTGTGTCTGATGTTTGCCTCAGAGAAATATCCTCAGGGTGCGACACCTGAAAAGAATAAAATATTTTGTGGGCTTGATATATTTCTACTTCTTGGGATGAGATGATGATAACTTTCAAATGACAGGCTATAAAGTGCTGCGTTTTTCTTAATTTTTTTGAATTTAAACTTTTGTAATTAGTTCAGGGCCAAAAGGGGGAAAACTTTTGTTATTTTGTTTTAATATTTCTGAAAATAATTTAATTTATATCTTCAGAATTTAATTAGTATTAACTCTGTCGAATTTTGTCAATGATGCGGAGAACTATGAAATATTATTATACGACTCTAAATTTAGTATAAATCAAAGCATCGGTTATTTAATTTCTTTCTGGGGACAAAAACATAAATTATAAAATGAAATTGTACTTGTTACCCACTTTATATTTTCTGTGTGCCTGTAATAATCTAAAAGTAAAATGTACGTTTTGAATGATGGGTCAGATGCAGATGATATTGATAAATGATAAACAAAATTATCAGAAGATTTGGTCAAACTAAGTATGTCTTTGTCGCACTTCTACCTTGGAAAGCATGTTTCCAAGACTTGCAAGACTGAAATAAATAAAAAAAATAGCCAAAGAATTCAGGGGGGGGGATTTTTGCTTCCCCTCATTATCAGTATTACAATCAAATATAAAATTTAAAGTAAATTAGAATGTTCAAAAGTGATAAATTAAATAGGAAAATTCATTTTCATTTGGGAAATTTCCTTCTCCAAAATTTCTCCTTTGTGGGCCAACCTCTCCAAAATTTCTCAAATTGAAAGAGTTTAGAATTCAGAGAGAAAGGAAAGAATGTTTTGAGATTTTGGAATGTTACTTTATCTCACAAGTTCCAACCACTAGAATCCCTTTCCATGCATGTACCTAACTTTTATCACATTTATGTCTCAAACAGATCTCAACCATTGGCCAGTATGCACTCTTATCCGTTTCTTAATGAATCCAACTTAATCCCTCTTAATCCAAACATAATAATCTTTAGTTAATTAAGTTGAAGATTTCGATTACTCACCCGGCTTAAGAGGCACAACAAAGACTCCATCTGGTTCCTCCCCACAGAGTCTCCAACAAAAGCCATGGATTTTCCAGTGGCAAGCTTCAAGAAAAGGGCCGCATTAAACAATGGAAGCTCACATTCATCTGGTCTCCATCTCCATTTCAGATACTCTCTGTCAGGTCTGCCAGACTTGATGCAATTTTGCTGATCTATTATTGAATGGCAACTTCGGTCATCGTAATAAGGCCTTCCTGGATTTGGAACCCATTTCCCAGAAAACACATCGCATCTTCTCTTCATCACCTCATTACTGGTTTTCTGCGAATCACTGTTCTTTTCAATCTCAGAAGAAGAAGAATAAGATGATGACGATGACGGCGAAGACTGGTTCTTGATGAAGGGAAGAGGGATCAGAATCAGAAACAGAAAGAATGGGATCAGAAGAATTCTCTTGAGCTGAAATTGGTGAAGAGTTTCGTTGGCACGAAGCTGCTTCATGGCTGAGAAGCTAAGGATGTGAAGTTATCAAGAACCTCCGGTGAATCTGTGGTGTGTATATAATAATATATATACATATAAAGTCATGTGTAGTTGGGACAAGAAGTTATCAATCATAACTATGAGACAAGGATGGCTTAGTTGTGGGAATATAAATTAAGAAAGAGAAAAAAGCTGCTAGTGTAAAAACCAAGGGTGAAAGCTTTTTTCTTTTTCTGTACTTTCTTGCCATCAGGGGGTGGAAGCTTTTAAACGTATATATATTCTGTCAAGAACTCAAGATACAGTATTAAACTAAAGTTTCTTTTTGGGAAAAAGACAAAGAAAACAATTTAGTTTCGAGTATTAATATATATACACTCAAAAGCAATTGTTTATTTTCTAAACTTTGCGCAACGCACATGAAAATTAGCGTCCAAATCCGTGTGTTATGTATAACCTTTCTCAAATTTCAACCAAATCCGTGGCTCTCTCCCAAATCCTTAATTAAAAAATATAATGAGAGAAATTCTGATAAATCTCCCCTTTTATTTTTTTTGTTATTTTTGTTTTCAGATATTTGAAGGATGTATGGAGATGTTTTGCAAGAAGCAACTATATAATGAATATGAGCAATGTAATAAAAGGCACTGTAGAAAGGCAAAAAAAATATGTACAAATTTTAAAAACTCTTGGAATAACAATTTTTATTTTTTTTCTTTTTTTTAGAAAATAGTTCACGGAAGACAGACATAAAACTTTTTTGGTCCGTTCCCCTAATGTCAGTTTCACTGTGTTTTAATTAAAATTATTATTTAATACATTTCAATAGCTGTGCCATGGATTTATTTATAGGCAAAGGTGCAATTCTACCAATAAAATTATGGTTAAGGAGCATCGTGCACCATAAAGTTTTCGATGTGCTAAAATACACATGTAGTTTTAAAAGCCCAACTTGTTGTCTTACCAACATGAACGCTGCTAACGTCCATTTTCAGAAAACCGCCAGTGTTGTCGAATCTGCACATTTTTAAAATTTCATGTATATTTTTCACCATCGAAATTTTGATGATGTTAGATACTTCTTGGCCATAACTTTATTGATAGAATTCAACCTTTACCCTTTTTATTTTTATATAATATTATAACAGAAATTTATAATATATCAAATTTTAACTGTTGATTTTTTTAATACAAAGTACAGATGAGATAAAGAGAAGAAAAGTAAATAAAGGACGAGGTGGGAAAAAAGTAAGAACATGGGTAAAAAGGACAGTACCATTAAATATAAAATTTATAACAAAGTACCATATTAATGACTCGATGTAAATTTTCTATGTGAGAAACACACATGAATACTTTAAAATATGAAAATTCAAGATCTCAAAATGCATGGTTCAATTGCTCTGTAGTCCTTAGAAGTAGTATAGTTGAATTTTGTAACGACATTGATTAAATTCCCTTAACATAAAATCTGAAAAGAAAAGGAACAACAACAGCCAAGTAACAATTTTAACTCATCAAATTATAATAATAATGAAGACAGTGACAAGTAATTTTACAAAAATTCCTTCCTCAATATCAATTATAACAACAATTTAACAAGTAACAACTTCAATTCATCCAATGACAAAAATAACTACAATATTAACAAATAATTTCATAGAGTTCAATAATATCATTGCACTTTGGTCCAAAAAAAAATAATATCATTGCATATCTTTAGCTGATTGGAAAAAATTAAAATAATTATGTTTGAGATTCTACTAAACATAAAATATATGCACATCTTTCAGTGAAGATTTAAATATAGTGTGAGAAATTAGCTGATTTCGTTGAGTTGAATCCATGGATAGAAAATAGAAAAATCAGACCTTTTTCTCATAAGATTCTCTTTGCAATATCCAAATGAAGCCTATACTATATGTGTTTGGGAATTCGTTGGGAGAATGATTTCACAGAAGCTGATGTTAATATGTAAGAGGAATTTTATCTCAACTTGTATAAATGTAATTCCAAACGTGATTGCATAATAAGTCAATGATGTACATGCATGTCCCTGTGATGTAAAACAGAGTATGTGCCTGGGATGTAAAACACAGTACATATCCCAGCTAGAGTGAAGCACAATGAACCATAATGATAAAGATATGACTTCACGTGTGTATAGTTAAAATTGTCCTAAACTTTTCCAATTTTTTTGTGGGCCCCTTAGATAATAAAGGAATTATAAAGCTTCCAAGGCACTGAGTCCAAAATAATAAGTTGGCCAGATGTGATCTGTGGAACAAAAGTCTAAAAATACTTATGTCCTGTGGGGTCTCCATGTATTGTATGACAGTTTGATAATTGCTGTATATGTGT
>JANTPZ010007909.1:0-12739 GCA_025593235.1 Vachellia pachyceras | reverse complement strand
GGGGGGGGACAAAACTTACATTAACAACTCGGTCAAAAACGTAGGAAATAGCTAAAAACACACTACCTAATTTTACTAAATGACACACTTATTTTCTACACCTTAATTAAGTATTGGCCGACAATAAATTTTCCAAATTGAGTCCAGAAACATCATTCATAATTTAGTTAACCTTAATTAGATGGATTTTTATTCATGGGATAATATATGAATGGATTGAAGTAGCCAATAAAATATAAGCTAGTTGATTAGCGTGCCACCTTTAGCTATGGATACAAGGTTAAGCGACCAACATTATATTAATGTGTACAATCCCATACTTAAAAGTCATAATTTTTGGTCTTTGATAGTTAATCCCAACTACCTTGTACGGTAAAAGCAAACCATAAACCTATCAAAAAAGAAAAGGGTATAGGAACATCCCTTACTCGTCATGTTATCCAGTCCCGAAGTCAGGATCTTCTAGTAGTGAGGGCAATTTTTTTACTTTCAAACAAGTGACAACTTGTTTGCTAGTATAAATAATTTGAGTAGTTTCAAATCTTAAAAATCAGTGGGTGCCTAATAAAAATTCAATAGTTATTTACATAAATATCAAAAGTTGAGTGGGGGCATTTGTCCACCTTGAAATGTACATGGCCCTGCCACTAATGTTATCTTAGTACTATTGTGTTATTTTTCACATGCATTTCGTGAGAGTTACTTTTCACATGGAGAGGTGAATGTCTCCGCTAATCTCCCTCTCCGCTTAATGTTTCCACCATTAGATCAAATATCAATGGTTGAGATTTAATTCTATATGAAAGATTAGTATAATATTAAATATAATAAAAATATACATTGGTAAAGCATTCACATTACATTTTAACCGTGTAAATTTATTGACCATTAAAACTTGGTTTAATGATAGAAGCATGGAGTGGATAGGAAGGTTAGTGGAACATTCTTCTCCCACATCCAATACCCATTGATATTATTCCTCAGCTATATCTTACACTAAAATATTATTTATAGTTTAAAATGTTGGATGTATGGTAAAAAAGATTGGGGTGTAGGAAGCATTAGAACACTATCGGAAAAATGACATTTAGCAACGGAGAAATTCATTGCTAAATGGTTATTTTCCATCAGAAAATTTTCATTTAACAACGAAAAATATTAGCAACCCTCGTTTTGATGACGCATTTTTTTGGTAGTGGAAAAGGTACTATTTAGGTACTAGATTGCAACTGAAAATTATTTCAAAGATGCTTCTTTACCCAAAAGTTAACTTAGTTGGTAAGGATAGGGTAAGTTTGAATCGTATATACTAATATGAATATGTATGTATACTGTAACTACTCTTTGAATTGCAAAGTTTGCTGGGATCATCATGAGTTCAAAGAATCAAACTCATCTAAAATTTATTCTGTGAAAATAATAGGGAGAGAGAAAAGCTAACCATAATTTGAGTGGAAGGTGGCTTCTGGGGACAATGGTATAAGTTAGGAATATGTTATGAACTATGCAAAGAACAATCATATCAAGGATTCAGCAGATATATGTATGGTTGAGGTTGTTTTGCCCAAAGTAACTTGTATCTTGTTCACTGCTATATATATATATATATATATATATATGTCCATCATATCACTTAGCTTCCATAATATATATGTATATATATGAAATGAATGAATGACTGAGTGGGAACAAATAGATAGAGGGTAAAGAACTTTATTGCAGCATGTGATCGGAAGGCAAGGGCTCACCAGAAATTTTTTTCAGAGGAAAAATCTGCAAAAAGTTTGATGCAGTGCAGGATGACATAATCGTGGTGTGAGTTGTGTTATGAAAAGAAGCCAACAAGGCAACAAGCACACTCAGACAGAGACGCCCGGGCCCTTCATACCTATATATTTCACTCCCCTTCATTGTCCCTTATGGCACATTCTGTATATATATACCTACATGCATATATATATATATATATTGATGCTAATTGTAGCTTTTTTTAATTACATTCACATATTACGGAAACAAATTATCAGTATCAGATTTAATAAAATTATCAAATGGATATAAAGTTCTAAGGGAATTGTAGGTGATTTATCATAATTGTGAAAAAGATGATTTTACCTCCATTTGTCAGGATTAACTTGTCTTTTTCCATTTGCAATAAATATGCCATAAATCCCTTGAAACTTTATATTAATTTGATGATCTTATGATATTCGATATCAATAATTTGTCTTCCTTAATACTTAAATGTAATTCTCCCTTTTTTATAACTACATGCATCCTCCTATTAGGAAATTACGTTTGAGTTATTTTCTAATATTAAATATAGGTACTTCTCTTAACTCATTTAAACTTCTCTTGACTCCTCCTCAAAACTAACATAATTTTATCAAACTATATTGATTTTCATGTTTTTTCAAGGACAGAAACACAGTTAAGGCCTGTTTCAGACAAAGGTGGATTGGTTTATGGGGACATGTCTCAGGTGGGATGCTACATAGGCCAAGTGGAAAAATCAAAGCCCAAAACTTGAAGATATCTATTAAAGATTGAACTTTTGGACTATTATCGTGTTGAATTCTTGATCTATGAAATGGGTGCTCTGTTTATAGCCTCCACTGATTGATCTAGCTCAAATCAAGTATCTCTCAGTTTTTTTTCTAAACACATGCATTTTTCTATTAGAGACGATTATATTTAAGATGTCATTATACATTAAATATGGGTACCTTTTCTAACGTAGATTTAAGCATCTGTTCGTTACGTTACGAGGAAATCACCACATCCACTAGACATACCTACTATCTCTTTTGTTTTAGTTTTGGTAGCCATCTCTTCCCAATTTAAGCCACATAAGAGGAATAGTTCTCTCAAGTTAGAGCCATATCCAGTTTATCAGAAACCATTAAGGTTGTAGTGTTGATTGTTGAGGACAGAAATGCAAGGAGTCTAAGAAGAAAGTTTCAGAAGTCAAGCAGTGTTGCCTTTGAGTCTCTCAAAAAAAAAAAAAAAAAAGGAAGAACTCACACAACACAAACACACACAAAATTGCGTCTCTTAGATTTATTGACGCAGCTAATTTAATTTCCTTGTGACTAAATCTTGGAGAGTGAAGCTTCTCTTAGATTGACCCTCCTTCTATGTTGCTAAAACTTGATTCAGTACCAGCCCCCGACTTGAGTTTTCTGTGTTCAAATATGTGGGCATTCATAAAGAAGTCATTTTACTAACGGTTTCTTTTTCACAAGTTGTTGTCTTTGTTTTTGTATGATTATTTGATTATGTCAAATTTTAATATTATTGAACTCAATTAAAAGTAGTTATCCCAAATGCATATTCTACGGTCACACATACTTATACCCGAAACCGAGACGTCATGGTTAAGTGGTTAATTTTTTTTTCCACTAAAAGCTTGTTTGAAAACCCTTTTCAGAATAGTTTTTACATATTTCAAAGCAAAACCTAGATTTTGGAAAATAGCTTTTACAGATTCTGAGGCAAAACCGAGGTTTTGAAAAGTGATTTATGTTTGGAAAATTATTAGCTTTTACGGATTCCGAGGCAAAAAGTAGGTAGGAAAGAGGAGAGAGAAAGAATGAAAAGTATGAAAGAGGAAATAGAGAAAAGAAGAAAGAAAAAGTAAGAAAGAGGAAAGAGAAAGAATGAAGAAAGTAGGAAAGAGGAAAGAAAAAAAAAGAAAAATAGGAAAGAAGAAAAGTAGAAAAAAGAGAACAAAAATATGAAAAAGAAAATCAAGGTTTCAAACCGAGATTTTGTAATCAAAATAGCTTTTCAGAAAAATTTTTGCAGTTGGACAAAACTTATGTTTTGAAACCAAACCTAGGTTTCACAACTAGCTTCCAAACAAGCCATCAGATCAATACATGTTAGTAGAGATATACCCATTCTTTGGTTTTATGTTTTTTTTTGTTTTTAGAGGTTTATATACAATTTTTTTACTTAAGATCATTTGTAATGTTTGTCTTAATTACATAGGTGGTCATAAATGGATGTCGTCTGTGTGCAAATTTAAATGAATAAAATATCAGGATTCTACATTAAAAATTTTATTATTAGAGAGGTTCTAATTAGGAGAAAAAAATACCTAATAATATTTAATTTATCAAAAACTCAATGAAAAGGTTAATTAATTTATTTTTTTTGAAAGATTGAATTAGAAAACATTCCTTTTTTTCCAAAAATGAACTAGCACACACCATCAACATTGACTTTTTTAAAATAATAAATTTAAATTAATAGATTATCAAAAGTCAAAGGAGGGCCAGATAGGAACAAAATAAACAAAATAACTCTAGGAAGTGTGTAAGGAGAAAATTATAAGTCAAGTTGTTTGATGTTGAAGCTATACTAAAGAATTATATTGTGGACCACTTTCTCTTTCATCCCTCTAAAAATTATGTTTGAATTGTGATACTAAGGAAGAAATAAAACTATATCAACTAATGCAATTAAATATAAAAATTCAATAAGTTAATTAACGTTTCATATATTATAATAAGTTAAACTATTTATAGGTCATGAATTACGTACTTAATTCATTATTTCTCAAACTATTTTGGATATACTATTAAAAAAGTATAGTTGCACTCCGAGGAAGGCAATGCGCCGCGTACTCGTCAAGTCTTGGGCTCGAACCCTGAGAAGTCCCGATACACTTCGGGACGACTCTGGATTAGTCTGGATCCGAAAGGATCCGGGATACCGGGGGGTGAAATCCCATATTTTCCACTAAAAAAAAGTATAGTTGCAATAACAATAAAGCAGCAGAGCCAAGTATATTGTCAAAACAAAAACAAAAAAAGCAAAGTCAAGGAACCAAAATATGAAGTGTTGAGGTTGATTATGGTGTATAAAAAAATACAGTGAAGCTGACACAAAATAATTAACATATGAATAAACTTCTTATAATATTTACAATAATAACATTTTAAAATGCCAAGTATGTTTATGGTTCCTTCTTAGGTTGGAGCCTTTGACAACCAAATGAATATAATATAGCCATCGGCAATCTGTTCTCATGGCAATACCACCCATCACAATTACATGAATTTTCAAACTTTAATCTGAAATTAACATGCTTCCTCTTATTCTAAATATAATGATCAGATTTTATGTTTAGTCTTAAAGGAAGTATTTATGTTTTTACCTGAGTTTAAATGGTATAAACATAAAGAGAGAGAAACCAAAAAAAAGCTACCAATGGTATCCTGGCTTAGTGGTGATTGGGACTGAGCTTGGTAGGGAGAACTACGGTTCGATCCCCGCAAGACCATTGGGAGGAGGCTGGAACCTAACTACCTAGAACTGTTCCCCCGAACCCGGATTAGTCAGCCCAAAGGGTCGGATACCGGGTAGGGTTGATTCCACTTTCACCAAAAAAGAAAACAAGCTGAGGGAGATTTTTTTCCCAAAACAAAATTGTTTGAAGGTCAAATTGTTTATTAATCAAATTGGATAAAATAAAAGGTTATGGGAAAAAGATTAGTCGTAATGATGTTGATTGCTTTTTATTTTTATTTTTTGGACCAGATTAGCTTCTAGGGTTTTCCGCTTGCCTATAACATTATCACATTCATTAACATAATATATGGAATCCAAGACACCAACAAAAGGGGACATCCTTGTTCATCACCTCATGCCTCGCTTTGATTATATTATTCTTATGAGTAAAAGAACTACAAATTAATGATACTACTCCTTTAATCAACATTAAGACAACATAAACACTATATTTAGTCCCGTTACTCATATAGATTCTATAAAAATATGGCACGTTCTTAAATTTTATGCAAGCCACAATACTAAAGATTTATTTTTTTTATTGAATAAAGGGTGTCATATACTAAAATTTGCAAATGAATTAATTGTTGTGATACTTGCGGGTAATCTCAACCATTTTTTTTTAAAAAAAAAATTGGATGTTGATGGTAGATGTGTGGGATTTTCTTCGGTTTTGTAAGAGGGTTTTTTTGTCATAATCTTATAAGAGGTCATGACTTTTAATAACACTGAATATCTTAATAATAATAATAATAATAATAATAATAATAATAATAATAATAATAATACAGAAAGATTCCTCTGGCGGTAATATTAATATTATAACTACTAGATTTTTTTTTTTTTTGCCATATATAACTACTAGATTACTCCACGATGTTGTGGTCAAAGTTGTCACTGCTGTTGCTACTGTGCTGTTACTGCTGCTGCTTATTATTCACGTATGAAATTCCTTTAATTACATCAAAATATCTTAGGTCATTGTGGATGGACACTTATCACTTATTTAATTGTGATGAATATTCTAACCATATGGTATGGGATACGGTGAATTGGAGTTTTGAAACCTATTTTGAAACCTGAGCTGACTTTTTTAACGGTGATGTTAGAGTTTATGAAATAAGTGTGCATGAATCGTTTTATTTTGACATGTCCTGAAAAGTCAATTCAAACAAACCCGAATATCATACATCTCATAAATAAGTCTAGGGAAAATTAGCCTTTTAATTTTTATAATTTTGACTTAATTATAACTTAGTCCCCATGCTTTGACTCAATTAATTCAATCCTTATACTTTTAATTTGGTTGTAACTTAATTTTTAAACTTTGACTCACTATAACTCTATCCCTATAATCTTAACTATTTTATGATTTGGTCCAAATATTTTATAAATAAAATCATAAATATAATAAAATGTTAAGACTGATTTATAAAATGGTTAAAATTATAGATATTGTGTTGCAGTAAGTCAAAGTTAAATAAATGAGTTACAATTGAATTAAATTTGTAGAGACTGAGTTGTACCTAATCAAAAATTAGAAATTACAACTGAACCAAAATTTTAAGGATTTGACTCTCATGAATCTATTATTTTTAAGGGTACACGTGATAAGCTAATCAATTAGTGTAGGAAATATACAAGTTAACGAGTAACAATATAATTTTGAATCAAGATTTGTCTTATCTCGTTTTTAATGTTAAACAATACTTTGTCGTGTAATCAAACAGGCACTGGAAACATAAATGCGAGAATCCTAGCTTAGTTTAATTAGGAAGCCAATATAATAAACAATAATATTCACCCTCATATCTTCACCTAACCCTTCTAATGAATCATTAGTCCTATATGTTGGCAAAAAAGAAAAAAAAGGGAAAAATTAGAATCATTACTATAATACACCAACATCTGCTCTTAACTACATGCATACATTATTGATGTCTTGTTTTACAAAAAAACACTGTTGAACGTGCTAGAGATATAGTGGCTTTATTTTATATAGATAAAAAGCCAACCCCAGACATATAGATAACTATTCTTCCCTTTTTAACATTATGTCCTTTGGCTTTAGTTTAGCAGTAATCCCCACCAAAAAGAAAACAAGTGGAAAATTTATAAAGATCACTAGTAATTAAACATTCCCATTCTAGTAGGCTTCCAGAATCGTAACTCTAAAAAATTGACCACATGGGATGTATTTGAAGACACACACACACACACAAGTGTAAGGGTAGCATTGGAATGTAAAGGCATCATGCAAAATCACATTCCCTTGTGGATCCTTTTAAAAGTTCATCTGTATTTTTTGCACTCTCGAAAATTTTATAGTATCAGATGCTCATTGACCATAATTTTATTGGTAGAATTACACGTTTACCTTTAAATATAATGCATTTATATACCAATAGCTTTATATGTTAGCTTTTTTCGTAAATGGAAGATTACTAATCCGATCTCATCTATAACCCAATGTCATTAATGTTTATTCCTTTATTTAAAAATATTTTGTGTATGTTTTAGAGGACCACAAGATTTGAAAAATGGAAGTTTAAATATTGTTACCGTTAGCGGTGAAGGATGACATATTCACCAACACCGCCTAACCTCTTAAATGAGAGTGTCCTACAAATTAATTGAGGAGTGCATGCAGTTAAATCGGTTATGTACATCACATAAATGTCACTTCTTCAATAAATGCACATTAATGTTTTTCCCAATAATAATAACTTTCATATTATTATTGGGAAATATTAAAAAATAATGAATGTTGTGAGTGATAATGAATATTTCGGCAAAAAAAATAACTTTCATATTGGAGGATCCATAATTCAATTTTCAACTTTCAACTCCAAAGCTGAGTGTTGTTGTGGCCCTACAAATATAATGAATGAATAAGTGAGTGATAACTATATTTAGCCTTCCAAGTACGGTTAGTTGCTCTTAATTATGACTCTTAATTGCCATAATATTTAAATTGCATTATATTCTTAATAAATCAACCGTCTTTAACTTGAAAAATTTGTAACACTCATTTTGCAACTCAACCCACAAGAAAACTGGTTAGGATCGATTTCCTTAATGGCTCTTGAATAAACATAATTATAATCTAACCATAGGGTAAAAAAAATACTTTTAAATACTATACTTAACTTCGGTAATTTTTTATTTTAGATGAGAGTGAAGAAGACTAATCTTAAAACATATGAAGATTGATGTAAAATAATTTCATTATTTTTATCATTCTATTTTTCCTTAATATTATCAAAATATTATTTAACGAAATTTACCAATTTTAAACATTTTTCATCAAAACTTACTTTTCAAGTATTTATTCAAATAATTTTTTCCTTTCATAAAAATCATTTCTTTTACCAACAATCTAAACATGAATCACATTACATCATATATAAATTATGTTCAAAAATTTATTTGCTAAAAGCTATTCCACCAAAAAAATTACTCATGACACCTTTCATTCAAAGTTCAAACATGCCCCGAATCACTCTTGCATTGAACGTTGAAAGATGATACTTGAGACCGAACAGAAGGCTGATACGGAAGGGTTTGCTTTAATTATACTTCTATTATAGTGCTTGTTTAAAAAAAATTATTTACCCTTCAAAAGCACGTTCAACAGTGTTTTTCGTAAAATAAAATAATCTCCTCCATGTATTGTCATTATTGCAAATTGCTAAATCCTTTTTATCTCAGTGGACTTTCGTTTTTAATTTGGACGTCTTCGAGATCATTTGTTTGTTCATATTTCTTTACAAACTGATGCTTCTTGTGTTCATAGGTTTTTAATCTCTATTGCCTCCCAAGTAGTTACTTTAAGTTCAAATTGAATCGAATCAAATACTACTGCTTGCTCTTAAGTGCGAATCTTTGCTTTAAGCTTACCATATTTTCTGTTATATTATAATTATAAAGTTGGCCATTAATTGCTTCTGCTGTCTTATTTTCAATGGCCCTTTTCTTCTTTTTCCTTTTTCTTTCATGCCAGCTTAATTGCGATTATTTATTTTTCAATTCTCGTGGGGGACACGTCAAGATAATGGACTTGTATTTTAGTTGCTATGGTAATGTACTCTATTTTTTTTTAAAAAAAAGGAGAATTACTTTAATGTTTTACGCTACGAATTAATTACTCTAAAGTTTAAAGAGATTGTTAAAAATTACTGTTTTACTTGTCAAAAATGTTTCTCGACTTGTTATTAATAACATTTTAAAATTTTAGAGTAATTAATTTACTATCGCATGATCTAGATGCATTTTCAAAAAGAAACATTTTTTAGAGTATTGCGTCTAGAACTGACAGGTTATTAGTCAACCTTTGGTTCCATCAAAAACCACTCATTGTATTAAATTAAAAGTTTTTAATGAAAGTAAAACACGCCCTGGTTTTCAATTAGTGGGAGAATTTATATGGGTTTTTGACGTGTCCAAGATGTTAACATCATGTTTATCCTTTGACCTCACGTATTATGCCGTGTCCTCGTCTTTTCTACTACACCTCCACATTTCAGCGTGGGAGAACTACTTTAAAGTTCCGCGTTACAATTTAATTACTTTAAAATCCCAAAAGGTTGTTGATGATAGCTGTTTCACTTATTAATGTTGCTTCTCGACTTGTTATTAACAATCTCTTAGAACCTTAGAGTAATTAATTCGCTATTGTGGGATCTAAATGAAATTCTCCCCTTTTAAAATCCAATGTTTAGTATTTTTCTGTTGAGCACCATTTTACTAAAAATAATCATATTTAAAATATTATTGAATAATAAATATACACATTTGGATACAAATATTGCAGTTGGTATGATTCTCATTCTTTCGTCTTCAACTCGCATTAGGACTTGTTTGGATGTGATTTTAAAAATAGCTTTTACAGATTCCAAGGTAAAATCTAGGTTTTGGAGAATAGATTTTGGAAAATAGCTTTTATAGATTTCGAGGCAAAACATAGGTTTTGAAAAGTAATTTATGTTTGGGAAGTTATTAGCTTTTACGGATTGCGAGGCAAAAAAGTAAGTATGAAAGAGAAAGAATGAAAAGTAGGAAAGAGGAAAGAGAAGAAAGAAAAATAGTAAAGATGAAGGAGGAAGAAGGAAAAAAGTAGGAAAGATGAAAAATTAGAAAAAAGGATAATTATAATCAATTTATTAATATTTAAATAATTAATTCAAATTTAAAATTTTATTTTTAATTTCAATAAATATTAGTAGTGGTTTTATAACCGCTACCAAAACTACATGAATCTGGTGATCATTTTGAATTTTCAATAATATTGATAGCGGTTTTATAATCGCTACAAAATGCGCCTAATTTGGTTGGCATTTTGAATTTTGAATCACATTGACAATGGTTTTAAAACCGCCACTAAAGATTGGTGGGAAAATTACCACGTAAGCCTAAAACCTTGGCGGGAATTTTACTTTTCACTTAATACAAGGAACCGCTACTATTTGTTTTTGTTCATTTCCATTTCTAAAATTTAGTAGTCAATAATGAACATTTGAAATCTTTTTATTTTTGTAGCGGTTTGACATCCGTTACAAGTGTATGATCGCATTTCTCGCGTTAGGCTTTATTTGCAGTGGTTTGTCCAAAATATTGTAAATTTAGTAGCGATGTTGAATCAGTGCGCATTAGTCTTTGAAATCACTACTAAGTTATCTTGTGACGATTATAACCGCTACAAATGCATTAAGTAACCGCTATTGATGCAATATTTTTTGCAGTGTATGTATTATTATTTATAGTTTTTAATATAATAGCCCGTTAACTTTTTTTTGACGAAATTAAGGAAGTCAATTAATTAATATATTTATTATTTTCCTTCAAATTAATTTATCTAACTTATAAACTTATATAATATAATATTTCAAAATATATGTACAATTGAATAATTTATTTATTTCTTAATCCTTTTGAAAAAAGTCGATTAATCCTTATATTAAGGACAAGATGTAACAATTTATAAGTCACACAAATTAATTTAAATAATAATAAATATAAATATAAATTAATGTGCCTAATCTAAAAAAATTAAACCTATTATTATATTAAGTATCAAGAATGGTATAAGATTTTGTTTACCCTGTAGCATTCTTAATTGTTCAAAATATATAAATTATTTGAAAATTAGTTTTTAGTTTGAAATATGAGTTAGCAATAACTGTTTTTCCTTTTTTTTCCTCAGGTGGACAGAAAACAGCTTTTCAAAGCCAACTGATTGTTTGACTTTAGCCATGACAGCAATGAGGAGGCTCCTGTGGGTCCCACTCAACATCGGCAAGCGGAACATTAATTTTCAATTTAATACGTAGGTGAACATGAAGATTGAATTTAATAACGTTAAATGCCATAGCAATGTTTGATTTTTTTTTTTTGTCCAGAGTCAAAATGTCCTCCTCTCCCATACCTGCCGTTCGGCAAAGGTTGGTTTTTGATAGCGTTAAGAAGATTGAGGCGTTTGGGGTCAAACAAACAGAGGAGGAAGCTTGGGTTTATTCTCACATCCTTTTCTTTTCCCCCTTTTCCTTTCTCACTGTATTTTTCCCCTCTGAAGCTTATTATAGGAAGAAATCGTACAGTGAAGAAATCGTACCGGTTTGTTTTGGATTTACTGCTCTGCCGGTGAAAAAAAAAAGAGCATTTGATGTGAAGTGCTATGCTTTAATTATGCTGCGGTGAAGACTCAATAGAGACCATAAAGACAGAGAGAAGGAAGATGATGGGGTCTCTGAGCTTTTTCAGATGTTTCTTTGAGTTCATCTCTGCCTCCAGGATTGAAGTTAATGGTATTGTTATCAGTATCGCTTAATTCAAGGTGAAGCCCATTTCTTTTGAGTTTCATGGAGCAGTGAGCTGTTTTGCAAATTTTCGGGATCTGGTTTGGGTTTCTAGGGTTTGAGCCTTTGACTTTCTCTCTCTTTCTTGGTTTTCCTCCCATATCTCTGTCTTTTCCTGGGTATTGAAATCTTTTCTGGGTGATGTTATATTTTCTCGGCTTGTGCTGAGTTAATTTCTTTCTTTGTGAGAGTTTTTCCATTAATAAAATTGTCTGATTTTGTGAATTGGATCCCTGGTGAGTGAGACCCACTTCGGTTTTTACGATCGGGTTGCATATTTCTCTCCTTCTATATCGGAGCTATAAGACGTGAAGCTGAATTGTTTACATATGATCTAAACCTTCCTGCTCGTCTTCTTTCAACTTTCTAGTCCACGTTCGACTGTCATTTCGTGTTGCTTGATGAAGGAGGCTATCATGCATCTTTCTTTATGGAAGCCCATTTCTCATTGCGCTTCTCTGATCATGGACAAGAAGAACAGACGGAAGGATGATTCGTCCGTCGATATGAGGAGAAGCCCGTCGATTCTCCGGAAATTGCAGGAAAACCAGCTCAGGGAAGCACTTGAAGAAGCTTCTGAAGATGGG
>JANTPZ010007904.1:0-13101 GCA_025593235.1 Vachellia pachyceras | reverse complement strand
TGATTTATTAAATTTATCAAATCAAATTTTATAATTTATAAAAATTTGTAATTAAAATTATTTCATTTAAAAGCATATTATATTAAAAATTATTAAAATTTTATAACAACAATTTATTAAAAGTATGTAGGCATTTCTTTTACACCACACGGATTTCTGTGCGGTGAAAAATCATTACATTTTTTAAATATTATTAAAAAATGACTTTCTTTTACACCGTCGGATTTCCGTATGGTGTAAAAGCAATAGTTTTTATAAATATTTTTAATAAACTAATTTTAAAAAATAATAATATAATAAATAGATATAATATATTATAAATAAAATACTGTTTAAAACGAATTTTAATAAAATAAAATAATTTTAAGTACAAATCTTAATAAATTATAAAATTAGAATTAATAAATTTAATAAATCATATTATATATTTATTTTTTAAAAATGAAATGTTAATAATTATTATTAAAAATAAATATGTATTATTATTAAAATAATATTTTTTAAATAATAATTATGAAACTAAAAAGTAATAACATTATATCCACTGGAAAAAAATTATTTAATAACATATTATTTAGTATATTTAATAAATCATATTATTTATTTATATTGTTTTATTTAAAAATAGAAATTTTAATAATGATTGTTAAAAGATAAAAAATGTATTGTTATTAAAATAATAATTTTTAAATAATAATTAGAAAATTAAAAATAATACTTTTATTTTTTTTATTTATTAAAATTTTAATAAATTTAATATTTCATATTATATATTTATCTTGTATTTTTTAAATATAGAAATTTTAATAATAATATTAAAAGTAAAAATGTATTATTATTAAAATTTTATAATTTATTGTTATAATATTTATTTTTTAATATATTAAAGCATATACTGTTTAAATAAAGGGTAAAATAGCATATACTGTAAATTGAATAATGCCTCATTATAAATCGAATATGGTCATCACTCTAAATCGAATATGCGACTCACTCTCAATCAAATATGTGACTTACTCTCAATCGAATATGTGCCTCATTCTCAATCGATTAACGTAAGGTGTAAAAGTGGACTTTCTACACCTTTGGAGGTGGCTTTTTAAATCGTTGGTTGAAAAAACGTTTTAGAAAGTTCTTCATTCGAATAAAAAAAATGCTCATTCGAATGAGTTTACTCTTTATAAACGGTTTATAAAGCTTAAATTTTAAAATGCTGTAACTTCTTCATTTCAACTCCAAAATTGACAAATGACCTATCATTGGAAATCCCTTTGAGTGTACTTTGAAATGAAACAAGTTTCATGATCATAGGATTTTTATTTTGAGAGATATGATAAGAAAACCAAACATGTATCAGGATTATGTATATTCCATATATATGTTCATTTTTTTGATGATATCTCTCAATCCAGAGATCCAATTGATTCAAAACTTATCTCATTTGAAATTAGACTTAAATAGCTTTCCAATGATAGGTTATTTGTCAATTTTGGAGTTTGAATGAAGACGTTACAACATTTTGAATTTTAAACTTTCTAAACCGTTTATAAAGAGTAAATTCATTCGAATGAGCTATATTTTCATTCGAAATATGGACTTTCTAAACCGTTGGGGAAAAATGAGGTTTAGAAAATCAATGATTCGAATAAATGTAAAACTGATTCGATTAAATCTTGACTTTTATATTCGATTGAATCTAAAACGTTGGGGAAAAATTCGATTAAATGAGTTTTATGCTGAAGATGAGGCTTTCATTCGAATAAAGCATGACTTATTCGAATAAAGACAAACGTCCATTAAGGATCGATTGCTTTATGTGAAAAATGCTACGTTTTATAAACTTCCAGGATGAATCCGATCCCAAAAAAAACTTCCTGATACTCAATACTCAAACGTGTATACTTCCGTGATAAAAATACTCTGCCCATATTAAATACTCAAATATCAAATCAGTAATGTAAGGGAACAAGACTGACTGTAATAAAAGATATTGTGATAATATTAACTTTCTCAGTGAATTATTAGTTAACTGACGCGAAAACAGTACAGAGGTGTGTGTTTGGCTACCACGTTGGTGAGGAAAATGGTCGTTACAATGACCCAAAAGGAGCTTAGGGGGAAAGGAGATCTCTCACGGGTTGGGGGTACGTAGGCGTCACGGTGGAGCTCCAGGTAAATGAAGATTACCGTCGGAGGCAAATACGATTCAACACCTCCACCACTGAACCCAATTGTGCCTTACTTCCTTTTCTACTGCTATAGATCCTCCTCCGTCGACGGTGGCTCCATCGTCCGCTTTTGTCTATTTATTGCTTTTGTAGAAAGCAAGAGAAGGAACAGAAAGAAATGGTGGGAATAACTGCATATGATCACATATTTAGGAATTTATAGGGCGAAGGAGCAAGCGAGGAGCTTCCATGGCGGAATCCTGAGTCTCGAGAGGTCCGCCAGAGAAAATTCATCGCTCGCCAAGAAATAACTCCCCCCAAGCCCCCTCTCGTAGACATCAAGCATTTTCGCTAGCTTTTCTCCGTTGAGAGTGATAGCTCCATATTGCCGTACAATGCCTTTTCCCCCTTTTTTTTGCCAACTGAATTTGTGGGACTTGAAGTAATAAAAAACATATATAAAAAATGTTTTTGTTTGTGTTACTACAATATATATATATATTTATATATAAATATATATTATTTTATAAGATTCAGTGCTGTGATTTTTTTCTAGAGATGGAGTCTTTGAATGTAAGGCCTGATGGATTCATATTGGTTAACTTGTTGTCTGCTTGTTCCCAATTTCATTTTTGCCCTAAATTATGACAATATATAAAATAATATATAATATGAATGTGTGTTATTTAATAAAATTCATGCTCTTTTAAATCATTTTCATCAAAAGTTACTTTTCAAACATTTATATATACAAATTTTTATTTTCACAAAAAGTTATTTTTCTACTTACATTTCAAACATAAATCACATCACATTATCTAATTTTTACTTAAAATTCATTTTCCAAAAGTTAACTTCTGCTTATCTTAATGGGCTCATCCTCTTGCCGCAATTATTTTAGTCGTTGCGCAAATGAAGTAACCATGGTAGTGATATCCTAATAGCACTTAAAAATACACTTTCACTTAAATTGAGATAAAATTCATTTCACATATTTATTTAAAATTTTATAAAATCACTTAAAATAAGTTAATTCTTTGGTAAACTCCAAAAGCAATTAGAAAATTGCTTTCACATAAGTTTTTTTAGGTGAAATGCTTTCACATAAGTTATAACAACTCCTTTAACATACTTATTTCAATTCTATAAAATAACGTAAAATAAGTCAATCCAAATCACTTACTCTGAATTGCTTGAAATTTCTTTATTGCTAAACTGCCGCAATGTTTGGTCTCAAGAAAAAATTAAGGTGCAAATTTGTTTTGAAAATTTTCACTCTTGAATAATGTTATTTTGATTTTTTTTGTACATTCAAAATTGGCCAGGAAGTATTAAAATATATTAATATCACCATTTACTGTTAGAAATATTAACAATTAATTATATTTTCTAATAGGTTAATATAATCTTTTAATTCTTCAAATTTGTCATCATTTTAGTTTTGAGTACTCAAGTTTAAAATCAATGAATTTGACCAGCAAAAGGTACAATGATATAAATTTTTATTAGATTATAAGGATCAATACTTTAAATAAAATGAACGTGAATGATCAAAACTACTAATTTTTAACTTGATGGAACCAAACCAAAATAAAAGCAAATTCAAAGGGTTAAAGATTATATTAACCTTTTTTAATAAGATGGGATGATATTGAAAAAAAAACATTCAAGGGTTAGAATAACATTATTCATATACTAAAAATTCTGAAACAAATTTGCCACTTAACAAAGAAAAACCACCGCAATTAAAAATTTACGTAAGACATATTAAGGTTGACTCTCCCTGCGTAGTATTGATGTCATGTTGACTTGTTGCTATATTAGTGACTCCCACGTCTCAATTAGTTAAAAAATGATATTTTTTCAACGTGATTTATAATTTACACTACAAATAGATGAAATGAGTTTTACGTTAGATTGTTTAAATGCTCCTATAACATTCCAAATAGGTCTAAGTGGTATGATCCTTAGGTCCAAATGGTGCATGCCATTTTCTTTTCCTTATTTTTTAAAAAAGCATGAGTGAAATTGAAATACTCAGGAAACAAATGATATTATTTCATTTAATAGTCAGAGATTTAATACTAAAACAAAAGCAGTTTAGGGAATTTTTTCTGTGACTATTAAACGAGCTAAATTATTTATTTCAGAGACGTATATGTCATTACTCCTTTATTTTGTAAGGGACGATCGAATAACTTCGTAACTTTCAAATAGGGCTAGTAACATGCAAGATGAACCCGTCAACCAATGACAGGTTGGGCGGAGCAAAAGTTGGTCCGTTTGGATCATGGTGGGCCAACCTATCAATTCGCGGGTTAGCCATCCAACACACCTTTTTAAAAAAAATAAAAATTGATTTATACAAAATATGCAGACAACTTCTGATTATAATGTAAATCTAACTAATATTGAATGCTCATTGATCATTTAGTTGGTTTATATTTAACTTAAATTCAATCTTAATTATAAAGTGTATTATATATCTTTCAATTGTATTATCTAAAATTTGAATTGGATGGTTTATGTTCAAATTGTGGTGTATTTTTATAAATTAAATTTATGAAAAAGAATATTTCATTTTAAATAATGAAAAAACTAAAAAAGGTATTTCAAGTTCAAGTTAAAAAAATATTATGAGTAAAAAATTAATTTTTTTAAAAGGTGACGGGTTGGGTTAGAGAAATCTCAGTTCATATAGAAGCGAGTATTTAAATTCAACGCGTAATAGGTTGACTCGCTTTATGAGCTCTACGTCCAAATACTTTTATGATGAGTTTTCAACTTTTCATAATGGTCTTGGGAAGTAATTCTTTGCAATGAGACTCTTTGCATGTTTTTCAAGGCTTTTTTTTTCTCTTACTTTTCCACGTTGCATACAAATCAAGATAAAACTGTTCTCACATACTTGCCTCGACTTGCATATAAACGCTTTTCAAAGGGATTCCAAAACGGGCACTCTAAGTGGCCCAAGCTCGGTCCTCGAATTTCTTAATTTTTCTTAATTGTACACATTTTTCAGCTGTAGAAAAATGTACCACCCTGTCTGTTTATTAATTTTGCTGCATCATTTTTCTGGATGCAATCCTCTTAAAAGCGTACTAGGTATGGAACATGAGCATCTTTACAAATAGAAGGAAAATCATTCAATTAAACAAACTGCACATCAAGGGCAAAGCCCACAACGGAGCAGAAAATAGGGACGTTAGATACCCAAGGGTCCACGTTAAGTCAAACTCAACTAAGAATGAAATCTTTAATTTCAACAAAATGACTCGATTCAATATATAAATCACTCATAAGATAATTAATACTCATTTTTCACTTATATTCCTACAATTAATACTCGTTTCTACCATTATCAATTAATGCTCATTTCATCCTTAATCCTAAGAATGTGTAGAAGTGAAAATATTTCTATTTTGTATAATATTAAATAAGTTAACTATCACTTTTTAATTCTTATGGTCCGGAGCGGAGAGAGCACTAGAATTTATATAACATCCAGTTTTAAGTAATCGCAAGTACCAGTATAAAAAAGAAAACCATTGAAAGCCGTATTTCTCCTTTAATGAAGCTGTAAACAGAGTGCGTTTAGCTTCAACACGCATAACCTTGAGAGGAAGCCGAAAACTGTTCTCCGTCTCTGTTCTTCTCTATATGTCACGATTTCGCTATCAACACAACAACCACCGACACACGTGTAGACTTTATCAACATTCCAGAACTTCTATTAAACATAGTGCAATCCACTTACCTTCACATGGGTGCTTATCCTCATCATCCGAACTCCCAAATACGGAAAGGAAATAATACCATTTAAAATGGTCACAGGCAAATTTGTACATCTAGATCGAAGAGGGTGTACCACACTAAATCAATCTCCCAACAGCTTAAATATACCGAGATCACATCAAGCCATAGAAAATCATTCGTGATAATCTATCCAAAGTTCACAGGCAAGAAATGCTCCAAGTACAACACAGCGGAGAGGAATGCAAAACACTCTCCATACTGAAAATCTACCCCATACTGGTTCGGGCAGTCACTGTTGGAGCACATAAGTTCTGCAGACCAGCAAACAAAAGAAAGGATGTCAAGATGCCTGAGACCCATGAAGCTACAAGTCACGAAGAACCAGACGGAAGATGACTTTCTTCTACTGCCCCGAACCAAAAGCCAACTGGTAGTAGCTGGCGGGAGGCCAATTAGATGATGACAAGGAAAAAAGACTTTTATCATTTATATGCACTAGTTGGAGGAAAAAACAACATGCACAAGGAAAATGAAAGGGAGGACAAAGGAAAGGTAGAAGACACACCTGCGGAAACAAGGTAAACACATGACTTGACTCCAGCTAATCCTCTGCCAAAAGCCAACCAACAATGAGGAAGTCAAATTTCATAACCAGCATAACCATAAACAACTAAAAAGGAAAAGATGGAAAGCAAGTGATTTGAACATCAGGTGCAGCTCAAAACAGATTTTCAAGCCATGGAAATAGTATTGACTTGGGTTTATAAATTGAAAACATGATATTGCATGCTTACAGATAAAAGTTCTTTGTGCTTGAAAAAATAAACAAGGATTACAACTCGAATCAAAGATGCATAGGTCAGTTTGATGTAGACTTCAAATCATCCCTCACCTTAACTCGTACTAAAACAGTAGCGCCATCTGCCATGATTTTAGGGAGCTAGTAGAATATCACAAGATCTACCATAAGATGTGACAAATGCCAAAGAAAACGAGTCCAGATTTCAAATAACAGTAAGCAAGCATGGTTGTCATGGACTACCAGCTGATTTTGGGGAAGTACATATTTTTCAAAATATTGACTCTAGATTCAAGTGATAACCTTTGTTTTCTTTCTTTTTAAATTTCTGTAAGTGAGACACCGCATTGCATTTTGCTTAAAATTTTATATACTAAAAGCAATCATAATCCCAAACTGAGCAAAGGCCAGCCACAACCCTACTTGATCAAGAATGTACTTGTAGATGAAGCTAATCAGCACAGTAGTTTTAAGTTTCAACTATGGCCAGCCAGACTGAGTACATATGCTGATACAGTCAACTGCTGAGCAAATTCCAAGTGGGACCACTGCAGGCTGGGACAACATTTAGAACAAGATTCACTGGGCTCATAAAGTTGGACCAAAGTTTTGTCCATACCATTAAACCGGGGGGCTTACGGTTTACAGTGGCTTATAAGGAACATCCCAGACCTTTCCATGCTTTAGGCAAAACCTAGCACAACTAATTCAATATGGTTCGAACAAATTTGCAAGATCCTATAATCCAATCAAATGGTAAACCTTGTCATACGATTTCGGAAAAAAAACATTATTACTATCCAAAGTCCATAATTCATGGATCCTGATCTCATCAGCAACTCCAAAACCCATATTTCACACAACCAACATAGCATCCAGGGTTACTCTCAATGCATAGTTATGCTTGATAGCCACTACTAACATGGACTCATAAAAATGCACTCAAAATAACTTAAGTTTTTTCCCACTAATTGCTGAATTTCAACATAATCTCACCATCAGCAGCTATCCTAATTAACCGATTAAAAAATCAGAGACTTGGATTGATTTTATAAATCATCACAATCTAAAAAGTGAGAACTTGACTTATCCTAGTCCTGTTAACATACAGAACGCTGCCTCAAGTAAGCTGCCCCAGGATAAAGCAATAATTAATCCTGGTCCTGTTAACAGATTCCGAAATACCTATCCTCCATAAAGCATGGAAATTGTGTCCCTCAGGTACATAGCTTAATTTGAACAATTATATCCTTAGTTACTGCAAATATTGATTTCAAACAAAAATACAACTGTATTTAAATTAACCCAAGAAGCCGGAGCAGCCATACAAACAAAACAATAACAATCACACCAATCATCCCTGAATGGTTCTCAAGATAAAATTCCTAACCTTTTGTATGCTCATGTTGCACAGGCTTGATTACTGCCTCGCCCCCTTCTTCATCCTTCATGGCCACTACAGCACTTTCAACACTGCCACCGCCAATTCCATCTTCCTTATCGTCTGGATACCGAACTACGACCACGGGGCAAACACAATGATGCACACAATAATCGCTGACACTCCCGAGCCTACCGTCGCTGCCTCGACGTGCAGCTCCGAATCCTCGACTTCCCATGATCACCGCATTAAGACCCAGCCTTTCCACCTCCAAACACAAGCGCTCCTTCATGTCGTGGTCTTTCACAATATGGATCTTAAAGGGAATCTGAGCGTCTCTGAGAGGCTTAGCGAGATCGGCTGCCTTGGACGCCGTGAAAGCATCGAAATCATTTTCGAGCTTCTTCTTGGAGGGGTCATTGCTGTTAACGCTGTTGACAGCATCTTCCTCTGAGTTAGGATCAGTATTGATGGAAAGATCGATGGAGCCCCAATCGGCGCCGAAGAGGACAGAAGTGGGGCTGACGTGTAAGAGGATCACCGCATCACCGGGGCGAATGTACTGCTGAACCGCCCAGCGAACAGCATATGCACTCTCATCGGAGAGGTCAACCGCAACACCAATTTTGCGGCGGGCGCCGGCGGTGGGTGTAGGGGTGGCGGCGGTGTGGTGGCGAGGGGATGAAGGATGATGGATTTGATTTGCGGGAGCTGAGGATCAGAATCCAGTGAGGCAGGAGGCTGCTGCATTCTCGGCCGTCAGATTCCGAAAGTATGCGAGAGGAACAGTTTTCTAGAGAGCTTCTTCTTCACTTACGTTGCGACTAAGGAATATGGATACAGAACTGTACGCGTGAACGGAGGAGTGATTTGGTTCGTTAATGCAGTCGGTTTATTCGATAAGTTTATTTACAATCTCTAGTAGGGCTACTCAGTTTTATTGAACTTGGACCTACCCTATGGCCCACTTAAATATATATTTTTTTAAGATTGAGCTCCAAAGTGGCCCAAACTGGGTGACCATGGAGGCACATGGGACCGATGTTAATGAACACGGTCCAAAAACAAATATACTGTAACCGGAGTAGAATGCTATGTATCCTTAGTCAGATAAAAAAAAGGCTGCCGGAGGAGTACTCTAATACTTGTAGTTTAAAATGATGTGCCACCGTAATTAGGTCGTTACCTAATACTGACTGGGCGCTAAGTACTAGTTAATTGAAATATGTCTAACCCCACTATGAGGTTCGGAATAATATATTTATGAACACTAAAAGTTTTAATAATATTGTATTGAGTGATAAGGTGGTGATAATTCCAAGATCACAAAAGGATATTGAGGAAGAAAGAGTACGAAATTGCTTAGGAATGATGAAGATATTGCCGAGTGGCAGCATATGGGACAGGAAGTTAATAAGATTTTAAAAAAAAAATTGAAGGGAGCATATTGAATGTGTTACTGTTATACAATCCTCTTTTGTGGGTTTTGCTTGTCCAAGGAGAGAGTCCTGTGCGAGCATGGAATCAAGACAAGTTTCCACGTAAATTAACGAATAATGATGCATGGGATGGGATTGGAAGAAATTTGCGTCAGAAGAATCGCTTAAATAGCACAGACAAATTTAAACTTGCAACAAGCCCCATGGCAGCTCGAGTAGAAAAAGTCGATCTTAATATCGAATACTTGATGATATTAGAACTGCGAACCATACATCAGGTTAATGGTATAAAAAATTTGCAGTTTGATTAAATTATAAATAAAAAGTGATCAGGAAACTACTGCAGTAGTTGCAAATGCTACACTCTCAGGGAGAATAAATGATGCGCACAGCATCCATTTTCCCGGTGCAACTAGTCGTACCCGTCGCATGTCTACGTTGACTGCCACCTCCAGCAGAGCAATTCTTATTCTCTGCATCCCAAAGGGTTCAGCAGAAATGTTTATCTTTTGACACAAGGGTTTATGTATTGTCATATATTCAAATTGGACTGGTAGCTACAGGCTACATCAATTAGTAAGGAGTCTCAACTTCAACACTGCATAACAAAGACACATGTGAAATCAGCAACCTGCCTCGTGAAAATCAAATTCTGGATCCTGAGCTTTGGAGAATCCATACACGTGGATCTTTGGGAACTTTAGCTCTCCATCTGTGGGTCTATTTCTGTATATTCCCCGGAATGCATCTGCAATGGATGCATAACATCAACATAAATCCATGAATAAGCATATCAACAAAAATTGGGGGGGAAGCAGAAGATTTCCAAAAAGGAGCCATTATATTATGACACTAGGAACCAAACTATATCCTCTCGACAATCCTAGTCATTGCATGCACCCACGCTAAAGTTTTACATTTTTCACTATCTGGAAATGAAGCCAAACGAACTTTATGATTTTACTTTCCCCTGGATCAGTTAGGCCTTAAAGCCATCATTCATTGGTTCTGTGGTGCGTTTGGGCTCAAGCACTGCCTTGCATAACCCTAAACCAGATCTTTGTATGGAAACATATTGCGCATTCTCATCTCCAGTGATTCTGTATGATATGCAGGTATCTTGATGCTATGTTGAAAAGACCAAAATAGACAAATGAAATATAGAACCCGAGAAAAAAGTACACATAAATAAAGGATAATCTTGTTAGGGAAGACAACCTAGATATTCTGCAGCATCATTCGGCAAATTCATGACCACTTGAGTGATGGACCGAGCTTTATCACTGTTAAACAAAGCTTTAATAAACCTTCTTCCGTCCATGTTAAAGACCTAAAAGAACAAATCAAAAGCTTAGTCAAAGTAAAACTCAAATAAGAAGACACTAGTTCTGCGACACACTCATTCAATTGCAATTGCAATTTCTGCCTGGTTCCTTGTCAGTGAAATAAATATCCGAACGAGTATAGTATAAACTTTACCAAGTCATTGCAGCTCTAGAAAGTTCAACAAATATACATCATTACATACATATGACAAACAAATAAATTTGGAATACTCCTAAAATTAACCAAGATGAAATGCCTGAAGATCCCAAGTCATTCTCAGTAGATCAGGGAATGAGTGATAACTAGAGAGTATTCTCTATCTGTAACCTTTTCATATGTAACAGAAGATTAAATTTCTTTTGACATGAGATCGTAAACAAATAACTCATGCCGCCTTAGACTTGAGAACTGAGGTGAACTAGATTTCCAGGGGTTTTATCAACAAGCAACCGTACCTCAATCTTCCTCTCAAGTTTGTTATGCACACTATTTCTTTCCAGATACTCAACTGCATACGGATTCAAGTCGTTGGCAAAAACACGCTTTACTATCTTTGTGCAGATATAGCTATCGTTGACAAATAACCTATCATTGGAAAGCCCTTTGAGTCTAGTTTCAAATGGAATAGGTTTCATATCAATTGAAGATCTGAATTGAGAGATATCATCAAAAAACCAAACATATATCTGGAATATACGTATTCCTGACTCATATTTTTTTATCATATCTCTCAAAATACTAATCTAATGGCTGTGAAATTTATGCCATTCGAAACTAGACTCAAAGAGCTTTCCAATGATAGGTCATTTGTCAATTTTGGAGCTGAGATGAGGAAGTTACATCATTTTGAACTTTCAGCTTTATAAACTGTTTTTCCCACTCTCACAATGAGGGTGATTCAATTTAAATAATGAGGCTAATCAATTCAGAATGTATGCTTTCTAAATCGTGTAATAATACGGCGTTTTAGAAATACTTAATCGAATCAGATAAGAACTTAATCGAATCCGTCACTTCATTTCCTTTAAACTTGGGTGAAGACGCGCGAGGTACTGAAGGCTGCTGTTTCAGGGGCAGTGAGGACATTTCCTTTAAACTTGGGTAAAGACGCGCAAGGTACTAGCATGTGTCAGGGATTTAAAATTTCGAATCACCTTTCTGGGATTCACTGTTTTCGGGGTACCTTTTCCATCATTTTCCCTATTATTAATGCACTAATTAGAATTATTGTGTGAATTAATTTATATAAGATAGTAAATTAATATATAAGGGTAATATAGTAAATTAATATCACTTCTTTCCTTCCATTCCCTCTAAATCAAACAATAGACCATTAAAATATCATTTCTCACCTCCACTTCAATCAAACCAAATAATGCCCCGTTTGGTACATTGGAAGTGTGTTTATTGAAATTGGAAGTGGAATTGGAAGTGGAATTGAGTTTCAAAACATGTTTGGTAGGATGGAAGAGATGAGATATAATTTTTAATTGAAATACATATTTAATATGAAAATACTAAAAATACCTTCAAAACAAACAAAAAAAAATCTTCGACCCCATCATCTTCCAGATTGTCTGGCATCACTCCCGTTGCCAAAAGAGAATTGATTAACCAACTCAAGAAAGAAATAAGCAGAAGAGGGAACCCAGTAGAAAAATCTTCCGATATCAGAGGTTAGACTTGCCGAAAGAAATCTCTCTAGATTTTGACTAATTTCCGGATGAGCGGAAAAGAATACCACACTGAAGTTAATTAAACAATTTGCCAACAATTTAACAGCAACAATCGGAAGAAGAAAAAACAGCGAAGGAAATTCGAAGAGCGAGGCGACGGAGTAGGATGATTCTCACTGAAGAAAAAGTTGGATTTGCGGTGGAATTGAGAATAGGAAAGATAGAAACGCAGACCATGACAAATATTGGATTTTTAAGATGCATATGAATCGAATATCGATCTTACAGCTAGTTCTGTATTTGATTCCTCCAACAGAACAAAAGTAACCTTTTGGCTCATAACCAGAATCGCTGCCACGAAAAGAAGAATCTAATCTAATCTAATAGAAACGAACTCAAGTCCTCAAATCTCAGAACTCGACTCTATGAAGTCCTCTTCTTTCATTTTGAAACCGTCACTTATATCAAAGCATGGTAAAAACCCAAATACTCGAATCTCCAGACAACATGTATGGTTTCTTCTCTCAGTTTTGCAGCTTCCTATAATTTTTTGACG
>JANTPZ010007903.1:0-14265 GCA_025593235.1 Vachellia pachyceras | reverse complement strand
ACAATTCTTTTATATAGCTCATGTGTGCTTCAACCTAACCTTTTTTCCATTTTTATAATGCCATCGCTATTACCTGGGTGATAATTAAGGCGGATTTTGCTTTCAACAACTTTCCCTTGTTTAATTTAACTATAATAATATTTTTTTTATAATCTTAAATAAACTGGTCTAATTTTTCAACCTGCTTAATTAAATTCAAGGTTGAAAGTTAACATGACATGTGTCTCTAAATGTTAATCATCCCTATTATATTGTTTGATAATGAAATTTGAATCCCAATAATATGAATCAATTCCGTATTGATTGGCCTAATTATTATGAGGGGCCCAATTATAAATTATCAAAGTGGCGTAAAGAGAGCAAAATCTAACCACTGTGAACTTGTTGACTTAATTGAGACTATTGTATGGTAAATCATGATGACCATATAATTATATGAAGTGATTGATTGATTGTTTAGGTGATTGCTACCAAGAAGAGACATGCCTGCAACCATTAAGAAGTGTATGATGCTCTGCTGTATCACCAACACTGCGTCGGTACGTTCCCTTTCTTCATTTCTTTCCCAATCCAAAACGCTGTCGTTTCCATCCGTCTAATGATCAGTGGCCTAATAGGAAAGTCACGTAAGGCTAACGGCTCAATTAATAGGATGGAATTGGAATTTAATTTCATGATTTAACCATGTTTGGTGTGATGAAATTACAACTCCATGTAGAATTCAATTCCATAAAAACGGAACCCAATTTCGATTCCATACCCAAACATATGGAATTTATTTGGGTTACATGGAGTCCAAATTTTTTGGACCAAAATATCCTCCCTTAAGTAAAAGGGTCTTTTTTTTGTCACATTACCAAAAAAATCAACATTCATAAAAAAGACATAGATTCCATCTTCATTTCTATGGTACACCAAACATAGGTTTAAAACTCATATCTATGTCTATTTCCATTTTCATCTCTATTTCCATTTCCATCAAAATCAATTCTATTATACCAGACAGGGCATAATATATTAGGAAGGACGACGCTTTAATTTATAAACTACAATGTCTAAGACACTTCACTTGAACTCTAATTAGTCATAACCATACATGGACGGCCTTTTTCCAGATATTGGTGTCTCTAATCTATTATAAGAGAGAGCCCATTAGCTTAAAAATCTCCACTTCTCTTGTGATTTTTTCCCGACATGAAATTTATAACTCATTGCCATAAAACATATATATGAAAGCATGTTGTAGACCCTCAAAAGTCAAGTTAAGATAATAATAATAATTTTACAAGATGGTGATTTAACTCTATTTGTGATTCATGTGCTCCAAGGGACAATGATTTTTTATGTTTATCCCTAAATGAATTGATGAGGAAGCATGTTTATCAATGAACAAAAAACTTGATTAGACCGACCAGCTTGAACCGTGAATCGGTTTAGGATTTGATCCTGCTTAAACATTGAAGCAAGAGGTGGGTTGAACTGAGTCAAACTAGTCAAATTGTCGATTCATACGGTTTGGTCACTTGCCACCTAGGGGTGGGAAAATGGGCCAGCTTGCCACACCAACGGAGCCCAAGCCCGCACCGGCGGGGTGACGGGCCAACCAACTCAAATTGATGTTAAATAATAAGAACCTCATACCCAAAATTAAGGGTTTAATTATCAACTATTGCAGATCAAAACAACCAACTTAAGAGCCCAACTCTTACCTGGGAATAACGTATGGAGGTAATTTAAAAGGGGCATGCTCTAAAATATTAATTTCGACATAACATTGACTGCTGTCTTTTTAGTTGTTGCATTATTATCCACTAAAACCTCAATCAACTTCAACCTGTCTCGTCCATCTCGTGATCATTGTCTCAATTACCCATATATAACGCCGTCCAGATCGGGTCATTAGCATTTTATTCAATAATATCCCATTGTTAATATGAATGGCATAAATAAAAACCGCACATTTGTCACATAATTAACCACATAAAACCTGATTTAATTATTGAAAATTTTTTATTTGCCCATAACAATATCACCATTATTAGATACCATTCCACAAATGTCAACTTGCAATTCCATTGTAGCAGTAAATACCTTTCTTAAAATTCAATAATGGATGTAGTCCCACTACCCGGCCCTACCGAGTTTTCAATGCCCGCCAACCTTATCACCTTTCATTTTCTCTCCCTTTCAATTCTGCTTCATCCTAATTCTAATTTCTTTTTTTTATTTTAAAAATTTAAAACTCCCTTCTTTCACAGAGATTCTCATGCTAATTCCATGTTTTGCTAAACACATAATATATCCCATTGAAAGCAATTTTATTTCTGGCTCACCTATTCCAAATGGACAAATTTACGTTTTTTATAAAATAAAATATAAAAGTTAATGAATATTTGACATTTTCCTCAATATTTTAATTCGAAACGTTTTTTTTCCATTTTCTAATCTGAACCGTGTTGTTGGTGAGTAGACGGTTTAATCCCTAGAATTGAGCCCGAATAAAGAAAGTCACGTTCTTTTTTGTTTGGAGTCAGTGAGTCATTTGACAATAGAGAAATACTTATAAATACTTTTACATAAATTGAGATAAATATGTGAAAGAGATTATCTCATTTTATAAAAAAATACTGTTGAACGTAATTATAAGTGCTTATAATCACTTTTGGCAATTTGCCAATGCTGTGTTGTGTCTTATATGTAAATGCAACCCGCTTTCCGTGGCACACACTGCGTGACGACCTGTTTTCCTTTTCTGTCTCCGAGCGAAAGCCACAGCGTTTCTTTCTACCGTCATTCCACAAACGCTTGTCTCTATCTCTCTCCCTCCCTCCCTGTCCCCCTCTTTCTGCAGAAACAAGGTTCGTACACTATCCTTCTAATCTGATTTACGCGAACCGATCAGTTTTAGTTTCTGTGAAGAACTTCTGTCGTATAGCTCGTACGTATCAATTGATTTCTGCTTGGACTTTTGATTGTTTTGGAGTAAACAGAAGGAAGACATGGCAGGGCAGTCTTACGAGGAAGCCATTGCAGAGCTGCAGAAGCTTATCAGGTAAAGTATACTCAATTATTTGGTCATCTAATAATTCATCCTGCAATTCTCATGCCTACGTTACTCCACCGCTTCTTGTATTCTCAACTCATATGAGCTCTTGTTCTTCCGATCATTTCTCTAAACATTACTGGTTTTACGAATTACGACCTGGCCTCCTACTCCACCAGCACACCTCAGCAAACAAATTACAACTATATTCAGGCAGATCGCGTTCGTCGTGGTGCTTGGTGTTCGGCGGCAAGTGGGCCCCGTTCCTCCCCAGCAGCGCTGGTGGGGACCGCACTCGTCTGACGCGTTTTTCTTGTTTTGTGTAATGGATTGAACTTTGAACTTTTCTCCTGCAGTGAGAAAGCTGACCTGGGGGGCTTCGCCGCCGCAAAGATCAAGCAGCTGACAGCCGAGCTGAGCGCTGCCGATTCGAAGTCGTTTAACCCGGATGAGAGGATCCGAACCGGATTCAGTCACTTTAAGAAAGAGAAGTTTGAGTACGTCGCTCTATTTGATTTTAGAATTTCATATTGTAATGCTTGAAGCCGGACTAGAACCTTCCTGCAATCGTGGATCACTGTATGGATTATGGAATATGCTTTGCTCTATATGGATGCGAAATACCGTAATTCTCCTTGTTTGGACCTTTTACACTAGATTGATAATAGGATTATATGTCTGCTGACTTATTTATCAGTGGACATGGCTATCATATTTACACTGAGTGGGACCCAATACAAAGTGACACGTCATGGTGGGTATAAGATGGAAAGCAAAGCCTAATTAATTAGCGGCAGCATGAGAAGAACTTTGAAGTGCTTAACCACGAATTCATGAATTCATGATCATGACTTTTTGGATCTTTCTGATACAGAAAGTAGACTTTGCTTTGCGTTTTGATCCGTCTTTCACAAGCTTTGGAAAATCTTTCTATTAACTGGATAGAGTAATTTATTTTCCAAAGTTCGTGGCGTGTAAATTTTAAATTGCAAATTACAGTGATTGCTTTGTCCTCTCTCAGGAAGAATCCAGATTTGTTTGGGGAACTTGCCAAAGGCCAGAGCCCAAAGGTCAGCCACATTACAGTCTATCTACAGTGATTTTGTTTTCTGAATTCGTAGTAAATCACTACTCCACTCTGTTATTTTCTTTCATCTTAAAAGTTCATCTAAAATATAAGTTTCATAATATCTCGAACATTTCATATTTATTTTACCTTTTCATACTATTGTATTTTATAAATAATTAATTCATCATAATTAATGCTGTACTGACTTTTGTTAGTGATATATTTAGAAAACTTTAAGAATTATTTATTTAATATTATAACCATTTTTTATATAATGTTTTTATTCATATAATGTTATTAAACTAGAATTGTAGACTTGGGTGTCTGTCAAAACTTCATCATCACTTTTAGAATCACTTTTACATAAGTTGAGATAAAACTCCATTAATATATTTATCTTAATTTGTGTAAAATCATTTTTCAAAAACCAATTTAAACACTGTTTGAGGGAGAAGTGTCAACCTTTTTTTAAGAAAGGACTTTTGTCGGTTCGCGGTTTAAATATGCATATTCATAGAGATAATCGCTGTCCAGATGTTAACGTTTTTTCAGGAAAAAAACTATATAGTCCACATGACATGTGACGTAGAGGTCTTATTAATTTATTATTCATTAATATTATTAATATCTGTATGATTGGCTTAATGTTCAAGTAAGGTAGTCCCGGACTTCTGTGGTGGCCAAAAGAAGAGCACTGTTGCATTTTTTAATGGAATTTTATAATATATGCACCAATTATGGAGTCCACTATGCTTTGACATTGTCAAAGTTATTTTTTCATAAAAGAAAAGGGCAATAGTTGGATACACAAATTATAGCTCGTTAATATTAAATATTCTGCTTGTCTGATTACTTACTAGTGATGAAAATAAATTTATTGGAACTAATAAAATTTATTTATTTTTTGGGTGCAGTTTTTGGTATTTGCATGCTCAGACTCTAGAGTCTGCCCATCGCATGTACTGAATTTCCAACCGGGTGAGGCTTTTGTGGTTCGAAACATCGCCAATATGATCCCACCTTATGACCAGGTTTGGTTTATTTCTCTCAAGCAAAAAACGTTTGGATGAGTAACAAATGACAATCAGCTTTAATTTAGATGTATTTTTTAATATACAATTTTGTCTTAAAAAATATATATGATCTACGTATGAATGCTTTGAAAATGAAAATAAAACTATTCCATTAAAACTCGACAAAATTCATGTTATTAACAAATTACTTGGCACTTTGTTTGGGTTTTTACTCGAAGCTGTCTTCTCCTCCTTTAATTTTTCATTGAGTCTGAATTGAAATATCATATAAATTACTCGCAAATCAATATAACTGAAGGATAAAAAATATGAAAATTATACAAAATTGTATTTCTTAGCTTCCAACCTATAAATTTACATCGAATTGAATGACGAAACCCAAGCTTCATTTAACGTTTAAAAGTCTTGGAGTATCTTTCCCATAAGAGAGTTTTCTCTGGCATTTTAGAAACATGTTTGTTATCATTGCAGACGAAGTATTCAGGAACTGGGGCAGCCATTGAATATGCAGTGTTGCATTTAAAGGTGAAATTTCCATTCATTTCCTCAATTCTGATATATATTCTTCTCCTCTCTCCTTTAATTGTGGGGTTGATCATGTTAAATAAACGAAGAACGAGTTTGGTGAACTTAACAACTCTTTAAATTGTTGGGATCCTCACGCATTTCATGAAATATTATATCTATATAAATCCATAAATCTTGTCAAGCGCATGTGAATGATTTATATGTGTGTGTATCTAACGGATTTGACAAAAAAAAAAAAAAACGTAACCAACTACCACACCAGTTTTCATATTTTATTAGGTGAACTTTAAGTTAGGTTGAGGGAATTCATGATTCAATGCCTACCAAAGTCATCTCCACCTTCCATTTAGAATCTCCAAGCGAAATATATATGGAAGAATAAAAAAAAGGAAAAAAGAAAAAGTGAGAGGGTGAGTGGTGCCTGCATATATGGATATGGACAAAAAAGTATTTGGTTCCTTTAATATTATGTTTGTTTGGGAACGCGGTAGAGAAGTACTTTTACACAAGCCGATGTAAATATGTGAAGGAGATTATCTTGTTTTACAGAAAAACACTGTTGAACGTGCTTTTGGAGGGTGAATAAGTGTTTCCAAACACCCCTAATATGTGCTTATGAGCATGTTGACGGCTACCAACAATATTTTTTTACATGTTTTAAATAGTTAGTTATGTTATTAAAAAATCATGTTTGTTAATAAGCATACAGCATGTGAAATGAATTCTAAATTGTAAATGGAAAAAACCTTAAGCGAATATGCTATTATTACCTGTCATCAGTTTCCTGGCGAATAAATATGCCATGAGTTGTGGTAACAATGAAAAGAAAAATGCGAATGTAGGTGGGGAATGTGGTGGTGATTGGACATAGCTGTTGTGGAGGTATAAAAGGGCTCATGTCCATCCCAGATGATGGGACCACTTCAAGGTAAGTTCTCTGCAGTATCATTTGGCCTCTTGCTTTGAAGAATTTTGTACTTATAATGACCATGTATAACCAATATCGTACCGTTTATCACCTCCAAGGCTCCAAGCAAGTGGGCGGTGCTAGACTTAATTAAATATTTAAGTAGATAATCTTTATTCACATGTTTGACCTTTAAAAATACCAATATTAAAGCGTATGCCAAATTATCAAACAACTTTGTTTTTTCATTAATTCATTCTTTTTTTTCTGATTTTTTTCTGATTATCACTCCGTGAAATTGCAGTGAATTCATCGAGAACTGGGTGCAAATTTGCAATCCAGCAAAGTCCAAGGTTAAAACAGACACAAAAAGCCTCAGTTTCTCGGAGCAGTGTACCAACTGCGAGAAGGTAATTAATTAATTAATTAATTAAAGCAATTGGTTTAATTAAAGTGTAAAGGTGTATGAATATATTGCTAATTCCTGAATTACTCATATGTATATGTATGCATGCATGCATGTATACAGGAAGCAGTGAATGTGTCGCTTGCAAATCTGCTGAGTTATCCATTTGTGAGAGACGGAGTTGCGAAGAAAACACTCGCTTTAAAAGGTGCTCATTACGATTTTGTTAATGGCACCTTTGACCTCTGGGATCTTGACCTCGACGTTTCACCTATTCCTCTTTGAGCTCCTTTTTTTTTTTTTTGAAAAAATAATAGCCCGGCTAGTTATCACTATATGATGTAAATTGCTCATTTTCAAATCTATTTAGCGAGTTGCTTGCACGCCCCTCCCAATGATCCCATGCGAGTAAAATGAATAATTATCTGTGAGCTTGTGAACCGTAAAGGCACAAGATTCTGCAAGTTTTTGTATATTTTTCTTTTATTCTCGAGGACCATTCTGAATTCTTGTCATATAAATTGCTTTTCTTGTATTCTCAAGGACCATTCTGGATTCTTGTCATATAAATTGCTTTTGTCTGCCACTCCTGGCTTATATGTCATTGTCATTTGAGCCATTTGATTGTTTCAAATCTCTCACATTCCTTTTTATCCTTTCTGGGAAAAACTATGGTGATAAGAAATTAGCTGTATTATTCGTTAGGTATTTTTCTAAACCGCAAGTGTTTTTTGAGCTGGCTTTTCTCGTTTACTCATGTCAACTTTGATCCTCAAAGGCCATTCTGACTAAATTCTTTTGCATTTGTTTCTTGTGCCGCACATTTCGGCTTATATATATCAGTCCTGTTTGGAAATGATTATGGGAAGCTCAAACACATGTATCTCCTTCACATATTTGTTTCGACTTGTGTAAAAATATCTACCGCGTTCTCAAACGAACCCATAATTAATTCTGAAATTCATAATATTCAAGAATTGCGTCAAGGAAAAGAAAAAACCTTAACAGCTTAAACTAAACAAATCATCAATTGGGAAGATTTAACTTCATATCCCCATATTCTAGACATTTCTGGTAGGGGGTCTCACAACACAGACCGGAGTAATAAGCTAGAGTATTTTTCTAATAAACAAATGTATTATTGAGTTGGCTTCTCTTTTTTCCTTTGGTTAAAAGTCGGCATTTCTACTCTTTCAAACCTTTCTTTTCTTGCCATACTTTTTAAACTTCAATTCTTCCAAGTTGATAGATTCCTCCTTCCCTAATCCCTGCGTGACTGCGTTTGAATGGATATTCAAAATTTGGGCCTGGGCCTAGAACATATGCTCAATAAGCCCATGTCCTGGCACAGGTTTCTTTGGGCCACTTAACACATTTGTGATGCTTCTCTGACACAGTTCGGGCCCAATTACCACATATTCCATTTTCAACGAAGTTAAGGATGAGGCATGTTCCCAACTTAAGTAAGGTCTCGAGTTCGAGTCCTTGTATATGCAGAAGTCACCGTTGGGAGACTCACCCACCATTTTCAGGTGCGCGACGCTGGTCGCGTCCGGATTAGTCGTGGTGAAGCTCCAGAAACCGGACGGGAAACAAAAAAAAAAGGATGAGGCATGTTCTCTTATAAGGTGGCAAAACAAGATTTCAATTCCCAGATGTCCAAATTTAATATCTAATAATGTCTTAAATAAGATTGTCTCATTTAAGAGAATACATGTACTTAATAACAAAAAAATATTTCATTTCATAATCTCAAATTTAAAATTAATAATTATCTTGAAACCAAACAAAATAAGATAAAAATAATTGTATCACATTATAAAATCAATGAACATAATTACTTATTAAATAATGTTTGGACTTTGCATAGTATAACTAGTATTAATATTGTGTTTTAATAAGTCGGATTGCTGAGGAGTACAATTATTTAATATTGGACTTTGCATAGTATCACATTATAAAATTAATGCAGAACACAATATTTTTTTTATACAAAGAAGCTTTTAACCTTTTTTGTATAAAAAAATATTGTGTTTTAATACAAGTGATAAAAGGATCTTTCAAGGAAATGAACACACTTATTTCACAAATAACAAATTTGACTAAATGTTTAGTATTCATGAATTAATTATTTAACTATTGGATTACTAATGTGTTTTTATTCATTTTATTTAGCTGCCATGAGGCGATGCTGTGCGTTCAGTGTGCGGTTGAATGGTAAACCCCAAGACCAAGAGCACTTTTATTGAGCGATTCATGTCGTGTGGCGTGAGTAAGCGACGGTGGGATCAGACTACCGTAGAAGAGAACAAGGAGCCCAAGGAGAGAAGACTACGAATGTTCGAAGGGCAACAAGGTGACAAATCACTGATGGAAGATTTCGATAAGAAGGTCTCGATTTCGGCTGAAGATGCTATGGGAGCGGAAGAAAACATGTCCGAATCCACGAGTACCGTTGTTTTACTTCGCAAATTTCTCGAAATCCAGCAACGCAGAGCGGAAGCATATTCCAAGCTGAAAAGGTATGTTACATAGTGGCTCGCCTTGTTTGGGTTCCTAAAAAAAAATAGATGGAAGGTGAACCTTATTCTTTTTTTCAGTTTTTCTTTTTTCATTTTTGGGAAACTTTTTGCAATCTGATTAGTCGGATTGCTCCGGGATTGGGCAAGAAGAATCGCGCTGTTTGGAAAAATATTGTTTTAATCCATTGAAAATGTAGAATCTAATAAAAAAATGTGCAATTTTAGCCGTGATCTTGACGCTAAATTCCTAGATGTGTTCGAGTTTAGATTTGGATAAAGATAGGCATGAAATCATGTCACATTATGCTTCAGTTTTATTATTAAGAAGAATTTAATGCTCGATTATTTCTTTCTCCTAATGGCATTGGACTATCATCGATACAATAACCAATATCTAATATTGCAGGGGTTTTTCTGAGTACATGACTTCTGGAGGAGAACAAAGTTACCAACAACTTTGCAGTGAAATTACAATAGAGTTCAATGATTGTTCAAAACAAGTGACAAATGATTCCGATTTATCTTTTTTTAATTAATTTATTCTTCGCATTTCTTCTAAGTCCATTTTCTGTTTTAGTACAGGTCATTGAGTTAGAGTCACAATTCCGGAGTTCTGAATATTGTCGAGTTGATTTAGCACAACTGCTTAGAGCTGTTCAAGACCAGGAAAAGAAAAAACTGCATCTGGTATTCTCTCTATTGCCATAATTTCAGTATTGATGCATGAAATTAAGGTTTTGAGAATTGTTCTCCACTCTTCTTTTTAGAAATGCTTTCTATGTCTTTTTGATGATCAAACTAAAGTGTACCCTTCAGCGATAAATAATCTAGTTGTAAACATAACTGTATGGTAAATACTAGTGTGTACCATACCTCATATTGTCAGTTCTGCATACTATATCTGAAAACTTTTCCGTCCATGGGACACCCAGATGTTTATGACTTAATTCTATTATGATGATTTGACACAATTTCAACATGTTTTTCACGAAGCAAAAAGGCATTGAACTCTTATCTTTGTTTGGTTACTTCTTCTGCTGATCCTGTTGGATTATTCAACATGTTTTTGAAGTTTTTATGTCCCTGTGCGTCTAGCTGCATCTGCATTTGAATTTAACCTGAATATAGTGATTCAATATCAGGGTCATTAGCTTGAATGTTAACATGTTATTCACCCAAATTTAGGCTTCAAACCGGGCATATTGAGAATAGTTATGCACTTGGTAACACTCTACGGTTTTGCCTGTCTCTCCCGCTTCAATACTTTTGTCCTGGCTCAGTTCAAAAGCCAAACCATTGAGTTTATGTCATTGTGGCAACGAGTAATATGCTTTGACATCTATGCTTGCCCACAAAGGAGTGGGGAAAATAGTCATGACTAGAAATATTTTGTTTTCCTGATGTGAAGGAATTAGATTTCTCAGAATGCTCATACTCCAATTCCATCTAGCAAGCATTTCTATGCAAGGCAGAACACGCATCAAACTTTTCTTGTTTTACCAAGTTGCATTTGATAGAAGTTTACACTTTCATCGTTGTATTTCTTTGTTTTGAATTCTGGCTGACTTTTGACTTTCTTTGAGCAATTTCCGGAGCTGCACTGATTCGACTGTGCTGTCCCAAAGATCCAGAATGCCTTTTTTTGTTAGATTATTTCTGTATGTTATACTTGCTAGGATTGTTTGTATCCAATAAGTTATACTTACAATTCAAATGTACACGTGTCACCAGTCTTTTTCTCCTTGGCTGACCGGTGCTTTGCTTTAAAGACAGCTATTATTCAGTTGTTAAAGAAAGCTGGTCGCCCATCTGAGCGTTTAGTTAGTCACGAGAATTGCAAATTTACGAAGCCACAAGAGCATGAATGTGTTCATGTTCATGAGATAACAGAAGCTGCCGGCACTGAGGAGGCTGAAGCGGATGCTGAGTATGATAATGCTCTCAAGGAAGCAATTAGAGGCGTCCAGGATGCTGTCACTGCCATTAATGAACATCTAGAAGAAGTCAGATATGAAATTGCTGCCCTTGAAGCTGAGTGATTCCTCATTTTGAACGTTATTCATGGAGGTTAGTTGCTGGCCAATATACACTCTTTTAGGCTTATAATTATTTGCTGTGAGCTTAAGGTAGTCTGAATGGCTTGATACAGACATTCTTGCTCACAGAGTTGGGCAGTTTTGCACCTTATATCTTTATATTTTTGCAGCACTGATCATGAAAATGTAAATAATAGAGTGACAGACACTAAAATGGATTAATAGCCCAATATTTTTTATCATCAATACTTTATACTAACTCGTCCTCCGGTACTAAATATAGTAAGTAGACGGTAAGAGTGTACGATGTGAGTTCACTTTATTTTTTAAATTTATAATTTAATTTCCCCTTGAAGTATCCTATTAATTGCACATGATGAAGGGATTATCAAGAGTATTTACAATTCTCATTATTAGAATGAGTATTTGAGGAAAGCCAACACACTTGATATAAATAACTTATTTTCTTAATATCTATAAATTAGTTATTTGACTCTTATATTAATCATAAATTAATATTGAAATAAACAATATATCCTACCAATGCATGCAATCTCACTTGTTAATTGCTATACTGTAAGTATTATCTCAAGGCTTTTGATTTCAATAGCTGCACACAAGGCATAGGTGTTGTGTAGAATACGAGACGCAATGAAGTTATCGTATATAGTAAGATTATGCAAGCTACTAGTGCTTGTTTAGAGTTTTCGGTTCCAAATATGTAAGTTTACTGTTCCTCTTTCTTTTCTAATGCAAAAACAATAGAATGAAATGTTTGTGCATTGTAGAGAGAGATGTTGATGATAAGAAAAGTCAATAAGATTTTTAACATATTTTTTATATGATTGTTGAATAATAATATATTTTTGAATTCCGAGGAGTTATATATGTATTCATGTTTTTAAACAAAAATATACATGTAACAAATAAAATATCCCATTTTAGATCGATAGAATCATGGAATATGAATGATGAGCTCTAAAGTATTAGAAAATTTTTTTATAACTTCTTTTTGATAGTGTTTTTTCAACCCTTGAGAAGTTTAACAATCAACTTTATACATTAATTTTTATATAAATTGAGGAAGCTTGAAGAGGTAAGCTGAAAAACAAAAATGTGGACAGATCAAAATATAGCAATGAAGCAAAATGACTCATAAGTCCCTGGTAAGAATACATAACACAAATGTCTCAAAAATTTCATATTTACCAATTGAATTACATAATTTCTAAGTTAAATCTAACAATTTATATTTAGTCAAATTTTCATATTTTATAAGTGTGGTTGCGTGATTTACAAATAAAATTTGTATTTATTTTTTTAAGTTGAAACTTGGGGTAATTTTTTTCCTAGTATCTAAGAAGGTAGTTGGGTGAGTGAGAAAAGGTAACAGAAAGAACGAGTGTGTTTAACAACATTTTAGAATCTAAAATACATTTTAAATTCAAAAGTTCATTAATTTGTGTATTCTAGTGTTTGATAACTTATTTTTTAAATACATTTTAATTTAAAAAACTTTTTTTTTGTAAAATAAATACACTTTAAATCAAATGTTTATCCGAATATAAATGTATTTTGAAAAAAACTGTATTCTCCCAATAGGTTGAGTACGAACAAACACATCCCCAAATAAGTGGCTCCAATCGACGCCTTTCCCTCCGCCCTGCTGTGCCTTCAATACCAATAATGCATATCCTTCTATTCAGTACCCTCACAAACACATGTTCTTTTTTTTGTCCCTTTCTATTTAATTGTTTTTTCATAGCAATATTAATAACTTTTTTTATTAATTTATGTTGGGATATGGGTTACCCTTGATGGATTAGGCCGAAAACCCATTTTGGGGTAAAAGCGTTTGTGAGAACAAATTTGTAATTTTCTCTAAAGGTTTGAATTTGTAAGATGCACGGAAAACTCCCTCCCCTCCTCTCTTCTTTTCTCTGTGCATTTGCTGTGAATATTGTTCTTTGGGTTTAAGACAATTTGTGATCCAGAGATCGTGTGGGTATCTGCAGATTTATAATTCGACATCTACATGTACGTCCGAATTCTTTCAATTCAAAATACCACAACTCCTCCTGTATACATGTGACTCTCGGCTTTTGAAAGACTTGTACATATAGGGCCTGTTTGGTAACCATGGGCTTATTTTCATAAGCACGTTTAACAGTGCTTTTCCGCAAAACGAGACAATCTCCTCCACATATTTGCCTCGACTTATGTGAATAAACATTTATAAGTGACTTATGGCAATTTGACAAATTGGTAACGGATAGTAAGAGATCCTTTTGATCGTTAACATTTTCCAATGTCTTTTTTTTTTACCGATTTCTCCCACTAAAAAGAACCGTACTTGTATATCCCAATTGATTAGAGTCGGTAATATGGGCGGCCCGGTGGGTTCGGACCGGCCCGTCATGGGTTTTGAGCCCGGTGGTCCAGGCTCAAAATACCCATTTTAATATGGGTCATAATTTACCAAACCCAACTCATAACCGGTGGGTTGGGCGGGCCGGCCCATATTTTTTTTCTTTCTATTTTTTAATTTTTTTAAAAAATAATATAATGAAATTTTTTGTCATAAGTCTAAAGTCCTAAATCATAAAAATATATTACAACATCATAAAGTTCAAAATTTAAACCCTAAACATCAATACCTCTACCGAACCAAAGCCAAAAACAGGGATCCCAAACAATATCTTTAATTAAAGATAAAAATA
>JANTPZ010007896.1:0-16283 GCA_025593235.1 Vachellia pachyceras | reverse complement strand
CACACACACACACACAGAGAACAGAACTGGGTAAATAATTAACAAGCGCAACGATAATTACTAGGTTTACCCAACAAGCTGCTATTTTCTGGAGAGAGAAAGAGAGGGAGGTTGTGAGGAAGAAGGCATAAAGATGATAGATGAGTACAGAGATTTATCAGCAAATTAATGAAAGAGAGGGTTGTAATAATAATAGTAATGATAATAATGAGATATATAGAAAGATGTGTGCTGAGGACCACTAAGCGGCGCAATTGCACTTAGGCGGGAGAATCCAAATCCAATATGGGGGTGCGTTTTCCTGTCTCGTCCCCATTCCACTAAGCTCTACCAACACAGAAGACAGAACCCAGCTTCTTCTTATCTGTAGAGAGAACAACACAAAAGGTGCGAGTCTTTAACGTGTTGTCCAAGAAGCCGTACGGGATCGTCTCACTGGTATATCTTGGATTCCTATATATTTAAGTATATCTACGTGGATTTGTTTATATTCATCTCATGTGACTTGTCTGTCTCTCTTGGCTATATTTAAGTATCTACGTGGATTTGTTTATAACCATAGGAAAAAGTAATACTCTTCGTATCCTAAGAGCTTGTTTGGTTTAACTTTCTAAAACTTAGTTTTGATTTTAAAATCTAGGTTTTACCTCAAAATATACATTTTGTCTAACTACTCACATTTTTCAGAAAAACTGTTTTGAATACAAAACCTCAATTTGAAATTTAGATTTTAAAAAAGTTATTTCCTTGTCAAATGAAGCCCTATTTCCTAATAAATTTTGCGGAAAAACACTATTGAACGTCCGTTTAACTTTTTCAAACATTCCGTCAAACAAACTCAATATATCATAAGTATGGCGGATTTGTACATATCATCTCATGTGACATGTATGTCTTTGGGTATTATAGCCTATTAACTATTTAGGACTTATTTGGAAGTCCTTTTCAAAATATGTTTTTATGGATTATGAGATAAACTTAGATTTTGGAGAATGTCTTTTACGGATTTCAAGGTAAAAATTAGGTTTTGAAAAGGTGATTGTGTTTGGGAAATTTTGGCTTTTACGGATTTTGAGGCAAAAAGTATGTAGGAAAGATGAAAGTGAAAGAAATAAAAAGTAGGAAATAAAAAATTTATTAAGAGGGAGTGTATGATTTAACAAGAAAATAGATTTTTCATAACCTAGGTTTCAACAAAGGTTTTGTATCCAAAATAACTTTTCCAAAAAATTTGAATACTTAGACAAAATCTAGATTTTGGGGTAAAACTAGGTTTTGAAACCACACAAGCTCAAGTTTTATTTTTCTGGGGGATAAAAGTACCGGAAGGTATCCATTTAGCATTTTTTTCACATTCATACAATGTAAAATAAAACTCTTTTCTCATATTTATTTTAATAGACTATAAATCATATTAAAAAATAGATTTTACTATTAATGGAAAGAGAAACTTAATAGCTACAGATAAGAGAAAGTATGTCGACCCCTTTAACTTTATAGTATTTTCAACATATAATAACCAATTTACTCAATCTACCAACTCAATTATTTATATCATGCATGTATTAAGGATTATGGTGGAGGGGCATATTTTGAGTTTTTGACTGTCTGACCCTAATGGGAGCATGAATAAAATGTGACAAAATTTTCTCCTATTCAATCATGCCATTTTGCAACCTTTTATCACGGTACGACGCTACTGCATAATGCATGCTACGGTGCGATGCGACCATACAGAGAAAGAGGAAACTTCAAAATTTATTGGTCTACTTTAGATTTCAGACCTGCATTTCTCATCGATCTACATGCCTCGTTGAAACTTCCATGATCATTGAAATTTATTTTACGGACTTAACATTGGAGATGAACATGATTTTTGCTTTACACACTACGTACTTCCGACCTCTGATACAGAACCATACGTCACCCTTGAATGACGGATGAATCAATGTTGGTTCCCAGCGTTCGGATCGTTGAATCCAATTTTTCTTCCATCTCGCCACCACCCATATGCTGGTTATTCCTCCCCTTCACTGCTGCCTGATCATGTTACAGGGTTTTCCTTCCTAATTTTCCTTCTCTCCTGTGCATACAAGAAAAGAGCCTTTTTTATTGTTCGTTTTCACATCTATTTTCTTATTCATGACGCTTTATTACTTTTTTCAAAATCTCAGTGACTGTAAATTTCTCCGTCGATATCCCTGTGAAAATCCATTGGTATTGATCACCATTTGATCTTATTAAGGGAATTTAAAAATATTAACCTTCCGTTTTTTTTTTTCAGATAAAGAGAAGAAGAATTTTCTGTTTATTCTGATCGATCGGGCTCTCATGTGCTTCGGTTGTCTTTATGGGTTGAGACACGTAACTCGTAAGCAGGGTAGAATGTAATGAAATTATTAATGATTAGTGATTAGAATAATTTATGAGAATGAAAGTGGTGGGGAGGCTAGGCAGCTACATTAGTCGGGGTGTATCCACGGTGTCAGGCTCCATTCGTTCAGTTGGTGGCGCTGTAGATATTGTTTTAGTTGAACAGCAAGATGGTAGCTTCAAGTCGTCGCCTTGGTACGTCCGATTTGGGAAGTCCCGTGGCCTTTTAAGGACAGGAGATAGGATGATCAGCATTAATGTCAATGGAGTGGAAGCAAATTTCCATATGTATATGGATCATAAAGGGCGAGCCTTCTTTCTCAGGGAGGTCGAAGTGGAAGAGGGAGAATCTACATTGTATTCGTTATCTTCTGGGGATGAGGCAGATTTTCTGGATAAGCGGCATTTGAAGTCCAGAAGTTTTTGTTTTAAATCAGACGAATCAAATTACATTGCTCCGGGTGATATGAACACAGGAAACATGCTGGCCAGAACTTCTTCCGACGGATCAATGACAAGTGGGCTTGTTATTGGCCATGATAATTTTCAGTCTGATGTAGTTGCTGCTCGTTCATTGGAGTGTGCTGAGATTGCAGCCAACCTGTTGGAGGTAAAGTGGTCTACCAATCTTGCTGGTCATAAACCACCTCGAAAAGACCGAGTGCAACTTCAAAAGAGAAAACCTCAGCGTGATAACATGGACAATTCTTCAAACCACCGTAGCTTATACGATGAAGTTTGTTCCTTTAATGTTCAAGACGGCCCCTGTTGCAACCCTGACCTTGAAGTTCCCGGAGGACTTAATAATGAGGATAACGGTATATTCTCATCATGTTCAAGCACCACGGTTGAAGTTAGCTTTTCAAAACAGAAAACTGTAGTGATAACTGAACTACCAGTGAGTGGTGATATTATAGAGGACGCTGAACATGACATGAAAATGAAGGAAGTTGTAACTGATATAACCGCCAATGATTTGGAAGCCATGTGCCTCCAACTTGATGATAGCATTGAAAAGAAGCAGTTGAGTGGAGATGATATTTCTGGTATAAGAAAAATGCCAGGCTATGGGATTTCAGAGGAAGAGATTGCACCTGATGGAGTTCATCCACTAGTTTATAGTGGCATGTCAAAGAGTTCAGTTGGATGCATGCATTGCACCACTGAACAAACCCACGAGGTGTTTTACCCTGATAACAAAATAGGTGAAACACATACTCATGCAGAGATTTTGCAAGCGACCACTGTACTACCAGAGGTGAGCTCATAAGCAACAATTAACATAGGCTAGGAAAGAATATAAGTAAATCATTTTGAAACATCAATGAAGATAATTGTTACATATTTACTGAGATGATTAAACAAGCCACATTTTTTCTTGTTCAGTTAACGCTGACATGTTGACGTTCTTTAGGTTACAAAAAATAAGGAAGTCACCGGAAAGGCTGATGTCATGATGCCTGTAATGATGGTTTCTCGGACTTCTCAGCAAACAAATTGTACTCGTCCTCGTATTAGCAAGTCTGTTGTGGCAGATATTGAAGACCAAACAGCACAACCGAAAACTCAAACGATCAATCAGGATATTGGACTTTGTTCAGCTGAGAAGGATGGATCGAATTGTGCTGCTGCTACTTCGTCTGACAGCAGCCTGGGTAACCAAGCTTTAGATGAGAGAGTTCTGAAGGTTCAAGTTTCAAGTACATTTACGTCTCCGAAGACTTCTCGTGATTCAGTATTTGGAAAAACAAGCAGACAACCATCTCCAAATCCAGAGGAGATAGATTTTATTTTCAGTGACCTTGGTGAGTACAGATTCAAGGATCAACATGAGGAGTGAAACTCCTTTGAATACGTAGACAAAGAAGATAAACTTTTTAACAGTTTTCATTTATCTCCAGAAAGTCAAACAGCTGATCCTGAAAAGCTGAGGGTAACATCCAGTCCTACAGTTGTCCTCAATAAGGATGCTGGAGACCAAGACAGGCAGCAGACAAAATCCTTGTCCGATTGTTTGCATTCTCTTACTAATTCTCTGGATCAACATGATCTGTGTCATCCTTCAATTCATTCACAGGACGCAGCCTGCAATAGCTTGAAGCAGCCATCATTTGGGAAAGATGATGTGAAATGTCTAAATCCAGATGACCAATTATTACCTGAGGAATCAGGCTTTAAGGACAATAATTTTGGGGATGTTAAGAGTACAGCTATAAACCATCCACTTGGTAATGTTTTATGCTTTATGCGTTGATGTTTTATGCTTTTTATCAAACTTGAAGCAATCAATTTTTTTTTCATATTCTGCACATATAGTTCTTGCAGAGTGCACTACATAATTGTATTTTTCTAGATAAAACCAAACATACTGGTTTTTAAGAATTTGTTAGAATGCTTGGAAGCAACTCATCTTTTACAGTACTATATATGGTTTACAACTAGGCATGTATTCTATATATAAAAGCAGATCAGGTTGACATGGTTTTCCCCTTTTGTGTTTTTTTTTCAAAATACCGTTTAAGCAAGTGCTGTGGGCAGTTGCTATACTGTGCTTTAAGCAGATACCTGTTTGTAAGAATTTTTATATGAAGGAAGGGGAGCTGATGATGCTGCTTCTAAAGCGTTTGGTGATGGGAAATTGGACATTGATAGATTTCCTTTTCTAGATCCTGAATAGTTAGGAATAATAGGCTTGTTGTCAAGATTGGCCATCATTACAGTTTATGTCTGATGGGATGCAGCTGCTCCTATTTTTCATAATTTCTTCTGAAAATCAACAAATATGTGAACTGAAAGGCATGTGATACTAGTTAAGCGATTTGAGAAAAATAATACAGGTGTCTCATCAGCACACAAACATTCCCCCAGTGGGAACTGGAAGCTTTGGCCTTTCTCTTTAAGGAGATCAAGTTCTGAAAAGGTTGTGGCGCCTGCTGTTGATGACAAAGATACTAATGCTTCAGAGAGTAAAATCAACGAAGATGCAGGCAAAAATGAGCTCAAACCCAAGCTATTGAAAAAGAATGTCAGGGCAAAAACACCAACAGCTGAACAGCTGGCATCCTTGAATCTAAAGGAAGGGAAGAACACTGTAACCTTCACTTTCTCTATGGGTATGCTGGAGGATGAACAGGTCAGCTTTTCTGATTTTTGTTGAGATTTTACTTGACATACATGAATCAATCCCGATATTTCCTTCAGAATTATTTCATGTACTTGAGATTTTTATGCCTTTCTAACAGATTGATGCCCAAATATTTTTATGGAAATGGAACAGTCGTGTAGTGATCTCAGATGTGGATGGGACAATTACAAAGTATGTACTTATTGAATAACAAGCTATTTTAATATTATGGCAGAATCTTGTAAACATTCATTTTTTTTGGGTTCTGTTTTCATTTTTTTAATATTCTCTTTATTGTCACTTTTAACATTGCTTTATACTTAGACGATAGTTTCTCTCTCTTGTTTTATTGCTAATAGGTCAGACGTTCTAGGTCAGGTCATGCCTTTAGTGGGAGTAGATTGGTCACAGACAGGTGTTACACATTTATTCTCAGCTATCAAGGTTTGTTTACCTTGCCCATGTGTTTAGACCTTTTGCAATTTCTATGTGAAAATACATTGTGGTTAAATATTTAATGCACTGATCTTACCGTGCTGCATATGAGCAAAGTTTTTTTAACAGGGTGCTCTTAATTAGCAGATTATTGGTAGCCTTTTTATTAATACCACAACGCTGTGGGCTCTCAGTTACATGTTTAGTTGTTTAACCATTTTTAATTTATTTTCTGGGAAATTTTAAGATCAAAATTGTTCCCATACCTTACCTATAACAGATTATCTTTTCCTCTTTATATTTCAAATTTTGCAGGAAAATGGTTACAAACTACTTTTTCTCAGTGCTCGATCGATTTCTCAGGCTTACCAAACCAGACAATTCCTGGTAAATCTTAAGCAGGTGATATTTAATTAGAAGTCAAAGATTGGTTTTAATTTTAGTGAAGAAAAGTATAAAATAAATTCATACTCCTTATCACATTTGTATAAGTAGGATGGAAAAGTTTTGCCTGATGGCCCTGTAGTTATTTCTCCTGATGGAATTTTTCCCTCTCTATATCGAGAAGGTATTTAATTTGTTCTCTATCTTATCTCTTTTGCTGATCCTATTTCTTTATTTTCCTTCCTCATACGTTGGAGTTCTTTTTGTTTCTAATCCCTAACCCCATTTGAAATGTCTTCTGCACCTTTTGGTAATGTGCCTTTGTTCTCACAAAGTACTAATACTTTGCATTGATAACGGGCCATTACAAGACTCGAAATATTACTATTCATGTTCAACGCTTGGTATTAGTACCATGCAGTGAAACAAAGACACAATCTGTACCCGTTTGGAAAACCGTTCGAGAATGATTTTTAGGTAGAATATATTTTAAGAAATGAAAATTTATTTGGATAAACATTATAAAATTGATTTTCAGTAAAAAATGACTTAAAAGAAAATTAATCTTATTAAATAATACGTATATATACATATATTTTTTATTTTATATTGTAATAAAATTAAGAAAAAATAAAATATAAAATGTAGTTGGAATATTTCAAGTCGTGACTTAGAATGTTTAACATTTAGGTCGCAACCTGGAGTATACTACATCCCGACTTTAAGTGTTCAAATCATTACTTATAATGTTGAGGTTGTGACCTAGAATGCATTCTAGGCAGAAGGAACTTTTTTTCTCCTTTTCCCCCATAATGCATTTTTGACACAATCTCTCCCAAACACATGCTTTATCCCCAGAATGCATTCCCCATACACTCAACGGGTTCCAAAGAGGCTAAGGTGCAATAGACATTTAGAATGCTTCCTTGGCCATGCATGCCTCTCTCTTTCTAAGACATATGAACAAAGATTCCTACTTTTCCATTTCCAGTTATTAGAAGGGCCCCTCATGAGTTCAAAATTTCATGCTTGGAGGTTAGTTTCCCCACTCTTAATACTTCGATGGGCATAATTTTAATATTTTATATTCCATTGAGTCAGTGACAGAATAAGTTGCATAGTCCACAAGGGGTTAAAGATTTATTTATTTATTTACCTATTTTCAATCAAAGGAAGCCAGGCCAGGAAATGGTTAACTACACAGCTCTCGTAGTACCATAAGGAGATACATCAAAAACAAAATCATATTTTCTTCAATGGACTCATTCGCAATCCAGTCTATGCACTCATTAGCTTCATGATGCAAGTTTGCCATCTGGACATCCTCTCCTATACAACCAAGTCTCTAATCTCGTGATAAAAACCCAAGTTGCAATTAAATTCACTGACCATTTCGTCCCCTCACCAGTTCCCCATACGATGCTTTATCATTTATTAGGTATCATCAACTTCCAAGCACCATATATTCCCCTTGGTCCGGAAGCCTCCAGCAAGTTTTTCTTTCATGTCCATTACCATTTATATCTCGTCTCCATACAAACCTGATCATCTAAATCTTCCACGAATTAATGCATCTCCTTATTACCTCCTGAGTTATCCCAGTCTTCAAAAATTTTGCTGCACTTTACCTGCCATATAATCCAACAACCATATGCATACATTTCCTTCCACGGAAATTTTCCCACCCTTCTAGTACCTGTCTTTTCCTTGCAAGTATGAAACAGTTGTGAAGGTTTATAGAGAACAATAACCGTCTCATTGATTGGCGAGGCACCAGTTTTCTTTTTCAGATCTCCGACACTACTGCAATCTCTGAGAGCGTGAATGACATCTTGCTGGCTGCATCTGAATGGGCATTCTGAGCTTTTACTTGTGCCTCTATGACATCACATACAGTCCACCACTAACCAGTCTGTTCCTCACGAGCCGCCAGAAAAAAAAAATCTTCAAAAATTTGACGTTTAGTCTTTGTTACTATTTTATGGCTTAAATGTTGGAAAGGAAATATGTATGTTCTATTCCCGAGAAGGACAAAAAAGAGCTTGTTCTATTAAGCGTATCTACAATCTAGATCGAAGTGATGGTGATGAACTTCACGGGTTGTCATATGGTTGCCTTTTGATGTTTCCAGGATATCAAGGCACTTTTTCCTCCTGAATGCAACCCATTTTATGCTGGCTTTGGAAATAGAGATACTGATGAGATCAGCTACCTCAAAGTTGGAATCCCAAGAGGGAAAATCTTCATTATTAATCCAAAGGTAAATCAAGTCCTTTAAATTAATCCAGAAAAGAGTTATAGAAGTATATGAAATATAATTATATGTCAAGTAATTAACTTTCCTATCTGCATGAGTTTGCAGGGAGAAATTGTTGTGAACCACCGACATGACACGAAATCTTACTCTTCGCTTCATGCTCTCGTGCATGGGATGTTCCCTCCTACGACTACCAATGAGCAGGTTTAGTTCTAGAAGAACTTTCCTTTAATTTTTCCGAAAACTTCAAATAAAAAAAAAAGATTTGAAAGAACGCAAAACAAGGGAGAAGTAGTATGGCATAAATAGGATGATCGGGTTCCTCATTTTTCCCCACAACCCAAATTCAAATTCGTGTCTTATTCAGATATACATCGATCATGTTGTGTTTTTTACATTGGGCGCAGGAGGAGTTTAATTCATGGAATTACTGGAAGCTACCTCCACCTCTTTTAAATTGAAAGGACCTTGGGGGCATTTATTGCTTAATTGTGTTGGTCTGAGTATGAATTGGGTGAAAGTGCCACTTCAAGAGTTACTTGGGTACAATAGCACACCGGAATTATAAATTTGTGTTGAAAAATTCAAGTGATCTGTGTGGTAGCCCCAAGATTCCCGTTCTGTACATAACATGTAAGAGATGGATTGATTTATTGGCGTGCAAAAGGAGAATGATGGAAGATTTTTGAAAGAGTAGGATAATTTCCTTCCTCCTGGTTCAAAGTCATCATCTTCGTGCTGTGAAGTCAGCAAAATTACTTGTGTGTGTGAACACTCAACATACAAATTCTTGGGCATGATCAATCTTCAAAATGCAGCTTTTTTCCTCATTAGTAATCCCTAGTTAAGCCCTTTTCATTTGCTTTGTCAATCGTGCTTGCATATATCTCTTCTGTTTCTCTCCATTGCACGTCCCATTTTTTCTATTGAGTTAAATTATTATTGTAGTTTTAATTTCTCGTATAATGTCTTGAAGCAGTTCTCGAAATAAAATTTTGGTGAAAAAAAGAACTAACAATCTGTCTGTTATTGTTTCCTGATTCAGAGTCTCTTGTTCTTATTTATGCTTTTTTTGTGAAATTTTTATTTTTGCTTCATTATATGTAGAGAAATCCCCCATATATATCCCATCACATGTAATTATAGTCACGCATTCATCTTTTATTACCTCCTTTATGATATTGTCAATTATTGGTGATTCAATAAATTTTATATCTTATCTGTCCTATGCGCATTACACTCTTTTCTTTCTGGTATTCGAATTTTTCGAAGCTGGAGAATTCGATCTCCTTTAGCACTTTTTTTTGGCTAAACATAGATATTCGTGAGTCAATAATGTTTAAAGCATTGTAGTATACTATTGGCGGTGGGCATAGATTAGTTCACCTGCAAGCCCGCAAAATGGTGGAATTAAGAAAATTACAGTCCGCAAACACCACTTGCTAGATTCTTTAAATTAAGACCGATTGGATAGAATACTATATTACTGAACAAGTACGTATAGGCTTGAAAGGGATCCTTAGTTCCTTACGATGCAGGGTTACAAACACGTTCAACATGTTCTCCAAATGAGAGGCGAAAAAAGGGAACTGAAGTAAGATTCGTGGGACAAATATATGCGATGTTGCCATCTAAAAATTGGGGAACTGCGTCCTAAAGAACAAATGAATTACGACAACGAATACGAAAGTGAGAAACTTAGTTCAGAACCTAGTGATGGTGATTTTTAAATACTTGTCAGCAAAGTGGGAAAGATTCCTGAATTCGCTGTCGCCAATGAAGCCATCGTGGTTAGCGTCTGCAGATTCTATGTCCCTTTTGCTCTTCCACGAAGCAAATAGCCCTCCGCTGAGTCTCACGGCCTCTCTCAGCTCCGACTGGCTGATTCTGCCGTCGCCGTTGGAATCAAATCTCTTGAGCCACCGCTTGAACTCCTCCACGCTCATCACTCTCTTCCCATCGCTAGTCAGTACACCACGTTCTATGAAGGCCATTCTATTATATTGCTCTCCTTCCGACTCACCCCTCTCTCTCGATCACTTTCTGAACTGATGTGCTTGCTATAACTTGCCCGTGACTGACTTATAAGCCCTCCCTATTTGTATCACTCATTTCCAATGTGACAAGCATGCGCTAATAACATAAAATAATGAATACTCCACGTTGTCATATTTATTTGCTCATTCGCTATTATATTGGAGGAGAATAAGAATCCTATTGCTTTATCTGTTTTTATATGTATATATGCACACATACCTACATATATAATACTAACAGTTGCACCACCTCAATCCAATGCCTCGATCTGTAGCAAACTAAAAAGGCAAAAGTTACGAGTCATTAGCAAATTAATAATTAATGATCTGTTGATGGTATTGGTACATTCACGTCTCTTAATAGGTTACGATGTATTAGGACAGCCCCTCCTATTCCCTTTATACTTCTAGATGTGGTATCGTATACATCTACACTGAACAGATCCAAGCTGTCTCTATATTTCTAATAATTTCATTATGAACGAAAGTAATACATACACACACACACACACACACACACACACACACACACAACATACATACATACATACATACATACATACATACATACATACATACATACATACATACATACATACATACATACATACATAGAGAGAGAGAGAGAGAGAGATTGTATTGGTGCCCATGCATAATAACAACATGAAAGGAGAGGGATATGACCCAAGAAATGTAAAACAGAAGAGGAGAAGCACAAGGTTTAGGCACAAAACAAAAGGACCCCAAAACCAATTGCTGGCAGACGGCAACGTTGATTTGAGTATTGACTATAATTACGGTCAGAAGATTCGGATGCTCCACAAGTAGGTTAAGGAATTGTATTACTGTTTGGGTGTCCTATAATACTGATCATGTTTGGTCAAAAAAAAATGTTGAGCTGATCTAATTTGAAGTCTCCAGTTTGGTCAGAACATATTCCAGGCACGCTATTACTCATTCAAACATTAAATTCAAACTTGATCTTGTAACTGCGGATGGCTAGAATGCAAGCACTGAAAATGGCTTCTAAGCTACGGTACATTAACTTGATAATCATAAGGATTTAACTTAGTAGCTAGCAGAATATAATAATATTTGTCGTTAAATTTTAATTATGTTAAATATATCATCTTTAATAATATATACATTAGTGATAAAACATCATACTTTTCATCCCTTTACGAGAAATAATTGATCGGAAATAAAGGCACCCTCGATTTGAAAAGGTGACACCTATAGTGATCAATCTTAAGTGATTTCAAGATATTTGAACATATGTAATTTGTGGGTGAAGCAAAACTTCTCATTTATATCTTCTTTTAAATAAATGCTGAAGTCATTCATTAACTAATGAATTTCAGAATATATCTCAGTTTCCTTCATCAAACTCCACTTTATATTGGTAAAGTGGTTGTCGATCAAAATTACAAAAAAATAACTATCGACTGTGAGACATCTTAAATTCTTAACTAAGCAATCGGCTAATATAATATTTTCTGAAAGGGCATGACTAATGAGCAAATACAAATATACAGTTACATCACTTGTGCCAACGTTGGCATATTTTTCGTGTCTAAATTAGGAAAACTAATAATCAGAATATATAAAAATTATATGTATATATGATTGGACAACTTGGACATGAAATAGTTATCACAACACCTATTGAAAATAAAGTAATAGAAAATTGATTAAATTAATTTGGATATGTCTAAAGAAGACCCCAAAAATAATTTTTAATCCTATCCATATAAAAATATACAAAGAAAAAGTAATAACCCTTGAGAAAATAATAGGACATGATCTCAGGACTAGTAATATATATATATATATCTGTATTAGTTGTTTGATGGAGTCTAATAGTATCATGATTCATATAGCCAACCTATGAAAAGTTTGTTATTGTTGTATAAAATTGAGCAATTTACTTTAGCGCTTTGCCAGGATCAGAAGAACGTGCCTATGCATGCATGTATTAGAGCTCGAATATATTTTACCCCCAACAGGGAATTCTTGGCGTTGCAGCGACAGGTTATATAGATGGAACGGAAATTGAAGAACTAGCTCCTCTTAATTAAGATGGAACAGTGCAGACACAATGGAACATCTTTTACCCAGAAAATAAACAAACTTGTTTAACTTGAGAGAATATACAAAAGCATGAAACTGCGCTCACCATAAACAATCGAAATGGGGTAGATGACGACCCTCAAAGAAATACAAAAAAAAAATAATAATTCATCAGAACTTGGTGATCCTGATGTTCAAGTATTTGTCAGCAAAGTTGGCGAGGTTTTCGAATTCGCTGTCATCGATGAAGCCGTTGTGATTAGAGTCTGCAGATTTGATGCCTCTTTTGCTCTTCCAGGAAGCAAAACGCCCTCCACTGAGTTGCACGGCGTCTCTCAGTTCAGAATGGCTGATTCTGCCGTCGCCGTTGGAATCAAATCTCTTGAGCCACCGCTTGAACTCCTCTACACTCATCACTCTCTTCCCATCGCTCGTCACACCACGTTCCATGAATGCCATATATAGTATTCTCCTTCTCTCTCTATACTTGCACTTGCTAGCTGTATGCTTCAAGTTTCTAAGCCCTGAGCCCTGAACCATTTATAGTGCCATTTCTGGGGTGACGCACATTTACCAACACCATGTATATGCAATAATTAATTAGTTCCTTTCTATTATTACGTGTCTTTTTGGTTTATTCCTTATTCGCCGAAAGAAAAAGGTTTCCACTAAGTACGATACATACAAGATATAATATACTGTGTAAACAATTTAGAGGCTGCGGCTTTCCTGTCTCCCTATGCCTAACTCGCAGGCAAAAGCAAAAGTATTGCTGATTAATAATTCACAAATTCTAATTCTAATGGCGTTATCATTAGATTATCACAAATCCTCTCTTATACGATGTATCAGCACAAACAGGCACGCCTTTACGCTTCCATGTTATTTTATCTACTATATCTATAAATAAATCCAGCATGCGTGCAGTGTATGCCCAAAACAAGCCTTCTTCTCTCACATTAGATTAGATAACAAATACAATAGGGCCTAAATCAGTAAATCAAACACAATCAGTGAAGATTCTAATCTTAATTCATCACATAATGAGAGATTAGCCTTTTCGCTAGATTTTTATGAATTGTTTTTCATCCATAATAGTAATTAACATTAAAGGGGAAATGTGGTGTGTGGGTTATCCCAAAACAGAGTCAGGCACAAGACCTTTGGAACAAAGAAGTTGCTGTTTAAGGCCCAATCAATGAGTGACTGTGTTGAGCCTAAGAACATTCTCATTTAATTGTGCCTAAGCTGGGATCTAGTGGCTTTGCTTCTTTCGGCATTGATTTTCTTGCATTTTGTTGTTCTACCTATTTTCTTGTTTTTTGGACCACGTTCCCCCTATCTTCTCACACCTCATTGTTATTTATATCCCTCTAATGGGTAATTTTCGAATGCAAGTCCAAGTGTAGTTCCTTATTCATAATTTAGACAACATCTCAATACATTTATCTTATCGTATTGGTTTTCTTATTATTAACTATCGTGTATTATTGCTTCCAATTTTCTCATTTTATCACGTCTTTTTTTAGATGATCTATTATTTATTCATCAACATTTGTTGCGCATAATTAATGCATATTGGTATGGGATTGATTGCTTGACTTTGGTTTAACGTGTTTCTCTTGAATACAATGTAAGATACTTTTGTTAATAGAGATATAGAAAGATGTGAAGCATTGATTAATCAACAAATGAGATGACAAATCCTCTCGGAGATAACTAAATCTTCCTTAAAGGACGACAAACAATCCCAAAACCCTTGGGATTACTGTCATGGATACGGAGGTAGCTGACCCAACATATGGAAAAACAAGCCCAACCCAAGAGTGTGAGCCAAAACAGATGATGAGAAGGGGCCAGAGAATTAAAAGGAAAACGTGGAAACTTCGAGAATTAGCTGAGGAATAGTATAATAAGACAAGGGAAACGGTTACGAGGGGATAGAAAAAAGTTTGTTTTGATATTCTCTCTCTTTCTGAGTATTCCCTCTGGAGGCCACCGAGCCTTTTCCTTTCTATTATTCCGTAGCAATACATTCTGTGTACCCAGCAGCACCTAGTGGCTGTTTATCATATATTAGCCTTGAGAAACGTAATACCAGTACTTATCCATTATCTCATTTGCACACAAAGAGCACTCGTAACAATTACGCATGCATATATGTTTATCTCTTTCTTTAAGTGTGTGTTTGGCACAAGGAAAGGGAAGGAAGGAGAGAGGGAAGGCGGAGGGATTTAACGTCACGTTTTAGATTGACTGGGGAGAATGGATCGGAAGAGAAGAGATTTAATGTTACGCTTTTACCAACGTGGGTACAATCTAATAGATTAGTTATTCACACAACAAATTAGTTATTCACAACGTGTGGATCAATATTCAAATATCTATTAAAAATGCGTTAATATTTAAGCCTCACAGTGTTCACATATCACAGTGTTCCACATAACGGTACACGATAATACACATGTGCTCTAAAAAAACAAAAGGTAATTAAGAACCCTTTTATTCACTACTACAGAGTATAGTTTTGACGTCTGAAATTCGCGCCCGTTTTTAAAAATAGGGAGTAAAAAATGAAGACGGTGAACTTTTGGCGCCCTACATGTTAAATAGGGCGCCAAAAGTCATGAAGTTCAACTTTTGGCGCCCTATATGTGAAATAGGGCGCCAAAAGTTCACTTTCAGCGCCCTATTTCGCATATAGGGCGCCAAACACTACTACAAAATATAGTTTTTACTACTAAAATTCGCATCCTTTTTTTAAAAAGGGGAGTAAAAAATGAAGACGGCGGCATTGTTGTAATTTTAAGAATGGTAACGGCATTTTAGACACCCTATCTTTGATATATGGGCGCCAGTGGAACTTTAGGCGCCCTATATTTGATATAGGACGCCTAAAGTGGCGCCCTTTTACTCCACACTCAACCTAGCGGCACTTGTTACTCTTTCGCCTCTTTTCTCACTTCCACTCCTCCAACCCTCTACTCTCTCGCCTCCCGCCCTCTTTTCTCACTTCCACTCCTCCAACCTAGCCGCTCGTCGCTTATTACCTCTTTTCCTAGGAGATTTAAATTTTGAAACAAGGAGATGCGTTGTCGCAATTAATTTATACGTAGGTGGTTGGTGAGTGCGAGGGTAGGTCTTGAAATCTGATCGAGTTAGATTTATTGTTCTTCTGTTTTCCCCCACATTGTTTTTGTTTGACTTTCAGTTGTACCTCACTGTACTTACTCTGGATCTGTTTTTTTAATTTGCAGAAATGGCTTCTGATCGCTTGACTCGTGTCCACAATCTCCGCGAGAGGCTTGATGAGACTATCACAGATCACAGGAACGAAATCTTGGCCCTCCTCTCAAGGTATTCACAAGCAAAAATGCAAAATCTCATCTTTTCCTCTTTTCCGATCCTTTTGATGGTGTGCGATCAGATCATAGACTAACTCAAAAACAAAAAAAACTGTTGGGATTACTGAAGGTTTGAAGCCAGAGGCAAGGGGATTCTTCAACATCACCAGGTCATTGCTGAGTTCGAGGAGATCTTTGAAGAGAACGGACATACGCTAGCCGAAGGGGCCTTCGGAGAAGTCCTCAGATCCACCCAGGTA
>JANTPZ010007892.1:0-19667 GCA_025593235.1 Vachellia pachyceras | reverse complement strand
AGCTGCCTGTCTATGTATATCTGCCCCTCTGTAATGTATCCCGTAAGGTCAGGAGTTGGATGCGTGATATCTGTACAAAATTTTAAGAGATATGATGTCAACATTAAAAGTTTGTTATGCAATATAGCTGATGCAGATAGATTTAGGTTCCTAACCATCATTTGGCATGGTCAGAATTGGAATTTGTGTGATAGAGCCTTTTCGCCCCTCAATTCTTCCAGCACGTTCGTAGATTGTTGCAAGATCTGTATACATGTAACCTGGATAACCACGCCTTCCAGGCACTTCTTCACGAGCAGCAGATACCTATGTGATACAGTGCAAGCAACAACTTGCGTCATGCAAATTGCTCACCATATTTATAAATTACTTCCCAGCCTTTCAGAGTAAGAGAAAATGGTAACCAATATTGCTCAGAATTACTCTTGAAAACCTTTATAAAACATCCATAACTTGCTCCTCAGCCTTCAAGACTAAGAGAGAAAGCAGTATTCAATGTTGGTTCTAATTTAGATAACCGTAGAAATCACGATTAAGGCTTTAATAGGCAAGGGCAAAGGCTGTACAAGTTTTCTCATAATCTCATTTTCTTTCCTTTAGTAGCCTCGTTCTCTAATAAAGTTTAAGGTAAGGTACAATACCTCACGAAGAGCATCAGCATAAGAACTCATATCTGTAAGTATCACAAGAACATGCTTCCCGCATTCGTAAGCCAGATATTCAGCAGTTGTTAGAGCTATACGAGGAGTGATAATGCGCTCAATTGTTGGATCATTTGCCTGTAGTTGATGGCAGCAGCCAATGAACAGAAAATTTAAGGATTATCACCTTCGTGCAAGTTATGAAATAAAAACTTTAAAGTTAGAAGCACTGCCACAATTAAATTTACTCAATGAACAACCTCATGTTCCTCAAAAAACTATATCTTTTTCAATTCATAATTTTAAACTGATTAATTTTAAAAATCTAAAACAAAATTTACGCCTCTGTCTAACACTCAGATATATACTTCTTTCAGCTCAACAAGGAAAAATGTTAGTTCTAAATGCAATGCTAGTGTAAGATTCTTCATGTACAGTCTTGTTCTCTAATGTTTGAATCAAAATATAGCAGTAGCATCCTTAAAACCCAAAGTAAAAAAAATAATACCATTTCCAAAGTTACAAGCATTTATCACAAGATACTGTTGACACGACAATTTTTTTAAGCTTGTAAACTGGATGTAGGGAGGAGCAACGGGCGGGCGGAGCTGCCCCGTGGGGTAACCTAACACCTGCCCATTTATCTTACACGGGTATGGGCATGGTCAAACCTGTTTTGACCTGTATAAACGGGTACGGGTCAAAACAGACGGGTTGGTATAACCTGTACAGCCTTGCCTTTTTTTTAATTGAAAAAAAAGGCATAACAGCGTCAATAGAAATGCAAAGCTCATGCCCAATTCTTGGACCTGCTTCTTCAGGCTCAAAATGCACATCACTGGCCAAGAAACATCTCCTATGTAAAGGAACAATGTCACCATTGTTGACAGATTGTCAATAGTTAACCCCATGTCCCAATTGAAGCTGTGGATCAACCAAATCCTCATTCTTGGAGGAAGACTCGTTTAGGAAAGAGAAGTAATCATTCATTTGGTGCTCATCAACAATGTCTTTGACAGTGTTTGCGGGGTCATTTGGGAACCCAGCATGTATATTCTCATAGGAGAGTAAAGTGCTTGAGTTGGGGCTAATGGGGCTGTTCAGCAAGCCAGAAAATACCCAGGAATGTGAAGACGGTGATGATGGGTTCCTACTAAAGTCAAAACCATTGTAACTGATTCTCGGTGACGACTGCGAAAATGGGTTACTGACAGTAGGTCCGGCTATGGGGTTAAGGGGGGAGGGAGGCAAAGGGATAGCAGAGGAAGTCGACGAGTTATTGGAGAGACAGTTCAGACCTGGCCCTGAGAATTAGCGGGTGCAGAACATGGTCAGGACTACAACACAATCGTACCAATTCACTCTCTTCAAGGCTAATGAGGAGAAAACCCATAATTTTTCAGGCATTCTCGGAGTCAATACTCTTAATCTTGGTGAGCACTATATTGGTGGCTTCAGAACAATCCATGAGTTTTTGCAGAGGGAGAGAAGTGGATAAAATGGTAATAATGGCAATCAGTAATGTGAGAGTGAGGTGTTAAAGAAAGGACTCTATTCGCCGAAGAACACTGATAATCTGGTTAGCAGTAGATATAGGAGTCTAACGAGCACGATTTGGTGGTGGGTACTGCTAAGTCCTTTTGTTTGTCCAAGGTTGAAGGGTTTTTTTTTTTTTTTTCAAATTTTTCACGGGGTAAATAGGTGGGCATGGGCACCCTATAGATGAACCTCTGCCCCACCCCATGTATGGGGTACCCCACCCGTTTTAGACATGCCCGTCACGAGTTCATATTGGGCGGGTTTAAATGGGTGTTCTAGCCATGTCGTGAGTTATTTGCTCATCCCTATCACAAACATAACTACTGAAAAAGAATGCAAAAAGTTAAAAAGAAAAAATACAAGCGCATTCTGATTTAAAAAGTTTACCAGATTAAGGAAAAGAGTCACCCTTTCCATTGAGCCATTTTCCTCAAAGTCACGTTTAAAAAATTGTGCAGTCTCCATGTTAACTCCCATAGCTGCAAACACAATGGCAAAATTGTCTTCTTCCCCACCCTATATTATAATGATAAAATGTGTTACAGTAAAACCAACTTCTCAATCTTACAAAATGTAGAAGAGTCATGAATTCTGCAAAATGAGCAAGCAATAAAGAGGCTCATTAATTTCAAGGAGATTTAAATACACATGTCTGGAGTGGGGGTAAGCAATAGTACAAGACAAATACAGAGTTTCAAATTAATTTTGTCAGCATCATCATTACAGCAGAACCACAAATCACATACTACCCTTCCTAGTAGTTAATATTGCAATTTCAATTTTCCTGAACTGTAGAAGAATGATACTAGCTGGTTTTAAAATCTAGCCCATAAATCAAAAGATGGCAATCAATGTGGTATGACTTTCAGAGAGATCTTTATTTGAAAATGTTAAATTAAAGAATCAAGACTCACGTGATAATTAAAGAAATACAAGATAAACATATCCTACAATTCCTCTTTAATTTAACATTTTCCATGCCTCATGTGATAATAAAGATAAAAATATCCTGCAAAAGAACTTAAAGGCAATGTTCCCCTACCCCTGCTTTAAAGCATGGCCGGGTTGGGGTGCACACAAGTGTAAAACTATCATTTAAAAGAATTCAATTTCAGCTGACCAAATTTGTTCACAAAAGAATCAAGACAAAGAAGCAACTTAACAAATAAACAACCCAGTCGAGGTTGACATATAAAAGTATCATTATAGAAGCCCTAAAAGTTTTGATGGTATGAGTGGTATAGAGTATGGGTGGAGGGAGGTCCAAGGTTCAAAACCATAAGAAAAAAGAAAGCCCTGAAAATTTCACCTAAAAGCTTATTGACCAGCAATAAATCCCATGTCAGTGTAATTGAGCATACACAAGAATTATAAGTAAAGAAAATAGCCAAACGTTTTCCTTCAAGTACTTAAAACAGCAAGAGCTCAAATTGCCTAAGCCAAAAAAGTGTTAGTACTTAGTACAGTAAACCAGATGAAATACAAGCCATATAAACAAGTGAAAGACCTTTAAAACATTAGAGTAATGCACTTTAATATATCTATACCTCAAGAAGATTATCAGACTTCTCCAATCGCTTGACTAAGCCTGCCTGGCGACATATCTGAGCAGCAATTTCATTATGGGGAAGACCCGCAGCTGAGAAAAGAGGGATCTTTTGACCTCTAGCAATGGAATTCATGACATCAATTGTAGATATTCCCGTCTGTATCATCTCCTCTGGATAGGTTCTCTCACTAGGGTTGATAGAACTTCCTGCGTTAGCACGAGATATTAAGAAAATAAATAATTTTGTAAAGCGCCATGAAGAAAATAAACTAAATAATCCCACAAGCAACTCAGTTACCTGATATATCTAAGTACGCCTCAGGCAAAATAGGTGGACCATTATCAATGGGTTTTCCAGAACCATTAAATATGCGTCCAAGCATGTCCAGTGAGACAGGAGTTTTCAACACCTGGGGGGGGGACACCAAGGGTCAAGAGCGGAACTATTTCAATTCTATACAAGTAAAATGAAAAACATAAGTGACTAAGTGAGTCAAGAGTTAAAAAGACAAGTCTCCCGGAAGTAATGGAAGACCCACTTTAGCCACAGGAACTAGTATTAGGAAGTTACATTTCTTTTATTTTAATACACTCTAGTTGTCAGGTTAATTATCTTTTTGTTATTTTTAGTTTAATATCTTCTGTTTGTTTATTTTTATCTGGGGTTCTAAATAAAGCTCTTAATTATTAGGGTTAGATCAGCTTTGTTAATTGAATCAACCTCCTATATTCTCCGGCCTTTTTAATCTTCTCTTCTCCCTCCTTCTCTTTCACCCTTCCATTCTCTTGTGTTCTTGTTACTGGTTCTATAACAGTCTTATTTCCCATAATAAATTGATATGAAGCGACCAATCATTTATAGAAAATTACTTTGGAAAGGACCAAACTTCAGAAATCAACCCCCTACAACAAATTGAATACAAGAGTATGTTATTGAACACAAGAACAGTCAACTATAGCAACCAGAAGCATGACATAATACATGTGAACCACAACTTTTCCTCTACTTTTCAAAAGTAAGTCTTCGTTAATATTTTCCCCCATCGATAGGTTTAACATGTTATGCACTACCATGCCATTTCCAACAATGACCGATTTGAATTCTCAATTACTTATATTAAATGTAAATGATGAGCCATGCGATTTATGATGATACTACAAGAACCAATCTGCATTTCCCCCAGCAGTTATGATATACTTATGGAATGATTATAGTAAACTCTCTCTCTCTCTCTCTCTCTCAAGAAAATAATTCAAAAGACAAATTCATAGACCAGTCCTGGATTAGTAAACACATCATTTAGGTACAGCCGATATAAGTGAAGCCAATTAACAGGGAAGACATGGAACATCTCACAATATCAGATGCATTGAAGCACACCATTATTTTAATTTTAAGCACTTTTTGATAAGATACTATAATTTGTACCTCTCCAGTAAACTGCACAGTTGTAAATTTATTGTCAATCCCGGATGTACCTTCAAAAACCTGGCCAATAGTTAAAAAATAAATTAAATATTAATAATTCTCACAGCGGATTTCAAAATTAAACAGTTACCAGGTCATTTCCTATTATCAATGGAATCACAAGGGTAACAAGATATCTTAGTACCTTTTAGTTATAGGAAAATGTAATACTTTATTAATACATTAATCAACCCAAATACATGGGAAACATATGTCCTCACTTTATATGAAGTTATCCTCCCAAATGAAGCATAATGGGCAATAATAAATGCCATAGGCAATCACCTGAACAACAGCCTTCTCACCATCGACTTCTAGAACTTGTCCACGTCTAGTAGTTCCATCTCCTAAACGAATGTTAACAATCTCTTGATATTTGGGTCCCTGTAGTTTATCAATGCAAATCAGTCATGCCACACAGAAACTGAGGAACCTTTATTGATAAAGCCCAACAATTACATGTTCAATTAGGATAGAAGAGAGTAAAAGCATTACCTTAACTTTGTCAAGAATGACCAATGGTCCAGCAACACCAGATACAGTTCTGTATTCTGTAAAAGAACATATAATAGTTTAGAGGGAATAAGAATATAAAGCCACAGATTATCAATGTTGATTCATCAAGCCGAAAGTTTTTACATCCACCTAAAAATAGTACATTATTAAGACCTGCTTGCAGACATGATACATACCCATTCCTATCTCCAAAGTTCCCTCCTCCAAATCAAGATTGTTCTGAGCGACACCCATGTTTGAGCTTGAAACAATTTGACAACAAAGCAACCATATAAAAATCAATACATGCCCATTCGTAAGGGTGTAAAAAATACAGGCCAAATCACAAATACAAGTGAAGGCCAATTTTAATAGAATACTGATTCAGTAATGACTCGAGACTAAAGAATGATGAAAATCACGATATTAAAATAAGTTTAAAAACTAATTATGAGCAAAAGAACACAATTCATATGTAATTTTGAGTCCAGTGATGTAAAAATTTTCAATATTATTACATTTTATTAGTTCTGAAAGTGAATTACGCAAATAGAATTTCAAAAGCTTTTTACTAAAATCAAGTCAATCATTAATCAACTAAGAGACTGATCTCAACAAAACTTCCTGGTGAACAAGCAACATGTACAGCAAATCTTCAATCTCCATTAATTCTCTTTATTTATCACGATATTTAAGTGACCAAACCTGATGTGAACCAAGAAAAAGAAAACTACTCGCTCCATGATGGAGGCGTGTTCAAACCTCTAAAAACAGATAAATGATACTCAAACTTAGGCTAATCTCCGAACTAATAAGATCAGTAAAAATTAAAATCGACAAGAATTCCCCAAACAAAAGACTATACATACGATCCAAATGAAAATGTTATATTTCGCGCGATCAACCTATTAAGGTTGTGATAACATCATCGAAGATTTGCAAGACTGCCTCGAAAAAAATTGGATCCCAGCGGGAGAAGCGTACCTCTTCTCTATGTCCTCTGATCTGAAGCGCAAGAGAGAAGTTGCCAGAGAGTATGGATGGACTGAGATCTAATGAGGAACCTCCTTAGGAAACGAGCCTAACAAGCTATAGTAAGTATTTTGTCGTGGGGTTGGCAAAAAAATATATATATATATATATATATATATTTTGTCGTGGGCAAATAATTTCCCGTTCCTTGTTAAATTTTTTGTGGTACACAAAATATTCCTGCATATTGAATTGCACGTATGTGGAAATCTGGGGCGTAGCCCATAAATTAGAAAAATCTTAAAGATGTTATAAAATAAAGAAAATTTAAATGATGAAAAGAGAATTAGAGAGAAATATGAAGCAATACTTTCTTCACTTGGATGTGTACAAAGTGTGGTACATATTACTCTACTTATAGGTTCTCAACCCCAAGCAAAAGTTACATAGAATCAATAGTAAATTCATTCCTAATTAATGTACAAATTGTAACATTTGAATTATTGATAAAAAGACCCCCTAAACACTATTCATTGAAAGGTTATGGAACGATGAAAATAAAAAGGCCAAGAGGTGGGAGCTTATGGACATCCACATCATATCATATTTTTTATAACAAAAGAAAAAATAAACAATCTACTTGAACTTTATAAAATTATTTATTAAAATGATCTTTTTTACATTTTTTATGAAATGATCTTTTTACACTCAAAATCTTAAATTCTAAAAAAATTACCATTAATTTGTTCAATTTAAAAGAAGCGAGATTGAAAAAAAATAAGAAACTCAATTTCTTAAAGAAATATTCAATTCAAGAAATTTAAAAGAATTAAATAGATCATTATAAAGTATTTTTATTTATTAATTTTCTTATGAATTAATTTGTCTGACTTATAAACTAATATATAATCTAATAATAAACATAAATAAATATTTTTAGATAATTAATTTAGTGTCTCGAATATTTTATAAAAAATTTAATTGTATCATATATTAAAAGGTTGGATATCAATGCTTTCTATTCCATTTATATTTGTTTTCAGCGAGTTATTGTTTTATCAGTTATATGTAACCTAATCAAATCGCGATATTCATTAAATGATGCTGGTGTTAAGCTATATATATATATATATATATTGACACACTTATATTCATAAAAAAATAGGACAAATTTATTAGATGATGTAGGTGTTAACCTACATATATATAAACATATATTCATATAAAAAATTATGACAGATAATAACGTGCGATTAAAAAAATTTAACATACTGCATATTTTTTACCATGATGAATATAAAAAATTTAATATTAAGTGTGTTCTTACGATGTATCTTGTGTGTTTAGGAATTTTATCTTAAATATATTAAAGGAGTTTTATCTTAAATTATTTAAATGTGATTGACAAGCTGAATGCCACACATGCGCAGTGTTTAATGGTATTAGGAGACAAAATTCGTAATTTCGTAGGAGAGAAACGTACAGTATACGTAACAATGAATGGAGCAGGCGGTTAATGGCGCGGTGGCTCCGGGCCCTGGATGCTGATGTTGCCGCCGTTATTTACCTGTGAACCCATAAAATGTTTGATTCTCCTCCACGTGAGCCCGCAACACTGCCACATGGGAGGTGTTGTGGAGCACGTGTCGCTGGCCTATCATCTTTCCAATTTCCATACAAACAGAGAAAGGGGGGAAAGAATGTGTTTTTTTAATGATGTTTATTATTACGTTCTCATAACTTGTTGGTTTTACGGGAACATCTTAATCCAATAGTAACCATAGTAGAGTATCATTTCAAGTTCGGATCATGCATGTTGAGTTTTGGCCCAAGTGTATGCTTCAGTCATGGTGATGCGGGTAACTCAGCAGTCATAGGTTCGGTTTGTTTTACCCATTTTACCAACGGGTACGTTTACCGAGACACTTTTCCTCTCACATAAACTACCTCGGAATCTGTGTCCGTTTTCCCAACGGGCTATTTAAACAGAGCCATAGTTTATCATTGCTTCTGAGAATGGGAATCTCTGGTTGTGTTTGAAGTTTGATTCCGTGGCTGTCCAGTTAATGGACGCAATACGTGCATCTACAACATCTCTTGTCCCCTTCCAATTCATTAGTATATCCTTGTACTATTGTTCCTTTAACAATCAAACAACAAATTACCCACCGGGGAAAAAAAAAGGATCAACTCGGCAACTCAAGATTGCAGCTGAGCCATATTGTGACTGTACAATGATTAATTAACCGATTCACTAGTTAAAGGCATTTAAAAAATTTTGCGATCCTCACTCTTCAATGTAATTGGTAATTACAACTATTGAAAGTTGAAACATGGCCGGATGATCAATTCATTTGAAATATACAGTAGTATGAAGTGATTTTATCTCAAGTTGCGGGACGCGCTGGAGCGAGATTCACATGACATGCTCGCCCTTTCCCCCTGATCTCTCAAAATTTCAAAGGATGTCAGTGAATAATCAGTTTCTTTCTGGCCAATAGTGAATAATCAATTTAGTGAAGGCAATGACTGGGCAATGGACAAGGAAAGCTGGGCCCTGAGATCGTTCAGGCTTTTATTGGCGTCACGAAGAGTCTGAATATGTGGTTCAGCTTCTTGTACAGGTAGTATCCGAGCAAAGCTTCCCTCTTCAAGATAGTCCACCACTCGATTGGCCGCTTCTAGACCCGTCACATAAGATTTTTCCTGTCGACATACAACTATTATATTACTTACAGGCACGAAGCTTCTTGCCCTGTAATTAATGCAACCAACAAAAGGGTCGATATTATCATCAAAATTCAACCTGTGCCCATGAGCCGTGTCGGTTAACAATCCAATCACCTGCCATGAACAAGTTCGGGAAAGAAGTTGGCGCACGCATCGCGCTCTTGTATGAACCTACGAAAGAAATAGACGCCAGCAGTAGGCGTTATGTAGATCTCATTCACGTAAGGGTGGGAAATTAGATCCACGACTTATAATCTATCCACTACAATCATTGGAAATATGGGTTTAATGTATATTAATAGCGCTGTAGTGTTTCTTGTACCTGGGAAGAAGTGGGTCAAACATTTGGGATATCTACCAATCGCTTTATCAACCACGTTAGCATTCTCAAACTCTTTAATATACTTGGAGAGGTACGACTTCAATCTCACAACCATCTGCTCATCCTTCAGCGGCAACAACTCATTGGCATAATACTACCAAAATCAATCGTGGCATGTGATTAGATCCGCAGTAGAACATCCACACACAGGAGTTAATCATTGTGCCTGAAGTAGAACCAGTAAGTAGCACAACATCATATGAGAAAAACAGAACCGAACACTTACAAAGTCAGCTTGTAAAACTGTCATAAAATCGTTTTGATGCTCATCTTGAAAGGCATTCAAGTCAAAGAATGTCCACGCAAATGAGTTGTCAAAACCAGAGCAAGCATTGCTAGCAGCTGGAATCTTCACCTGCAAACAAGGGATTTGACCAAAAAGAAAATCAGGGCCATAATGGCCAACAAACCAGTTTGATAAAATTTAGAAGACCTAACAGAAGCCGCATATGATACTTGAACAGACACAACACAAATGCAAGGTATATCATCATTTAATTTGAGCTGTGCACCAGTTTTGACTATGCTGAGAAAAATGGGGGAAATACATGTGTCGTTCCTCTAGGAAAGATAGATATTTGACAGTGTTTTGAGGCACATTCTGATTAGTGCATGATGTAAAAGCAGTAAAAACAAAAAGGTTTTATTTTCCCAAACCTTTTGGTCAAGCCAAAGTTTAACAGTGAGAACATCAACGCTTCCCAAGTTCAGAACCTTCAGAAAGTCCTCCCTTGAACACAACGTTGGGCTAAAGAAAAAGTAGTAGCCAATTAAGAAGGGCAGGAAGAAAATCAGCAAGTGGATTTACTTCTATGAAATGTTAAAATTGAAACAAACACAAAAAAATTGGATCCACTTTTTAAAGTTCTTCTAACAGGGTGTTTACACATAGTAGTGAAAAACAAGCATAGATTCAAAGCTTTCATAACATTATGTCAGTGCGATACCAAATTCAGAAACAGCATACCTGTTCTTTATAATCTCTTGTAGGGTAGAAATTGCCACTGCCATAATCACTGCATCAGCTTTGTAGGTCACCCTGCCACAAGCTACCTCTGAAACACAGCCTGTTTCCTCATTGAAGATTAAATCTGTCACTCTCCTATCTTCCTCAAATTTACAGCCTTTAGCTCTCAGGGAATCCATCCACGGCTCAAAAATTTTTTCTTTTACAGCTCCACGAGGCCATGCCATATCAAAATCTTTCTGGATCAATAAAGTAGATAAACGCATTCAGGCATTCCTAGAAAGCAAATGTGAGAGTAGAAGATACCTAAAACAAGTGGAATGGCAACGTGCACTGCATAACGAATGATTTTGGAACAACAGAAATTGGATATATTATGTTTAAAATGTACTCATTGCCTCGTCCAGTTACAAGTGTGCTCTCTTGGTGTAATTTTACATTATTAGAGACTCATAAGCTCGTCAAAGAAAAGGTTCATCATAAACATACATACGTTTTTCTTTATGAGCCATGCTTCAAAACTAGCCTCAAAAGTTATGGGAGATACAAATGAAAAGATATTATGAGAGATACAAAGGAAAAATATCCCATGTCTTGACATTTCTTTTTAGTTGCTCTCTTTTCTGTTGAGTAGGATTTATCAAATTTCATGATATATTGATAGGGAAAACCTAAGCATCAAACTGCAACTACGAACCTGGTGAGCAAGCATGATATAATTTAGCAGTCCCAGTGTTGCAGCGGCACTACATTGCTCTGGTGGAGCAAAAAGACCCACATGAACCAATGGGCCTAGTACATCCTGATAAAGCCTTTCTGAGCAGCCAAACTGCTTGAAAAGCTCCCTTGCAGTAACTGGCAATTGAACATCCAAATGAATCACTTGATAAATTAGATTATTATTTTGAATTTGAAAAAAGCTTACTTGAATCATATTTTCTCCAGGCTGTGTCGGTGTTGTCAAAGTCAATCACTGGAACAAGGATATATTTTGTCAGTGAATTTTCAAGAATAAATATGTATTGGATAAGCAATTCCGTTCTGTTTATTGACAAAAAATTTCATGAATCGGGAGGTAGATTGAACATGACATAGGCATAGTAAGGAAAGGGAAATGAACTGTAAAAGTCAATCAAGTAGATAAACCATTAATAATGATTTTTTGAAGGGAAAAAAGCTGTCAATTAAATCATAATCGTACGAAAGGAAAGCCAGAAAAACGTAAATATAAGTTCCATTATGGTAATTCTTAAGATTTGATATATCTCTCAGGCTTCCTCCTCCCCCGTGGCCCAGAAGAATTGGAAAACAGGTATTCGTACAAGGGTGTGCATTCATGCATGCAAAACGAGTGAGGAAACTTTGATGTCATTATTAACTAACAAGAAAAAAGAGGCATGCTATAGAAAGTTTAATAGATTTTGCATAGGAGCAAGGTATTTTTAGTTATTAATTTTTCATAAAATGCATATGGAAAAATATCAAGGCATACCCTTGGAGCAATGAACATACCAACAGACAATATAAAACATTTAAGTAGCCACATTATCATACAAAATGAACACTACTACTCACTCCTCAAATTCAATGCAATGTCAAGTAGCCACATCTAATTTGAAGAAAAGATGGTGATAGCCAAATTGTCTCGCACACTGGGCAATTTGATCACAATTCTACAGAATGAGGACTTGTTGCTAATATATCTATACATAACTACCATGCATATCCCTAGCCATTTCACTTTTCTTTTCCAAATTCCAATAGTGCAGGTCAAAGGAAAAGACACTTGAAGGATAATTTACCTGCAGCCATTAAGGGTAGAAATGTCAACCTATCCAACAAAGGAAGCCGAAAAAACTGCAAATAGAACAACGCACGTATGACTATATGAGGATTGCAGCTCTAAGAAAATGAGACCTGAGGCTGACAAGAAGCTTCATACTTGGCTGTAGTATAAGGTTCCCAACGGAGCAGGCAATTGCGGCAAATCTTGAAATATTGGAAACTCGATCTGCAAGTAGATACAGTTTCTCTTAAGTTATACGAGAGGGCACGTATCCAACAGAAACAGAGAGGAGGCCCTAAAGTGGAAAGTTTTGTTTTTAAGCGTATCAAAGTGACGGATAATGTTTGTAATTGGGTAGCATCGTAGTTACCTCCAGTCCCTCTTCAGAATATTGTGCAGATTTTGTCCAACTTGTGAAGGGCTTAATGCCCAACTCATCCACAAGGCTAAATATATTTTGGAAGGCGCGATAATAACCTAGGAGAAAATAAATAAATTGCAGTAACCATCTAAGTCGTGGCAGCCACAATCAAAAGTGACACAACCCCAAAAATAAACCTTGATCACAGGTCTTTAGGGAAGGAAAATGAGGGTTCACGTGTTAAATATAGAGGAAGAATTTACTGTCCTCTGTCCTTAAATGAATACTCAACTTCATCGGCATCCCTTCCAAATTGTAGATGGTAAGCAATTCGCGTAGTATCGGTAAAACATTAACCGTTATAAACTGCCCAGTTTAGTCACCAATTTTGTAGGTCAAGATGCCGAAAGAACTTGAAATTTAGTCTTCTGATTTTTCTTCTATAACATGAAAGAAAAAAATTACCCCGGATTGCTGTAGTGTCAGGATACCCGAAACCCTTGTCACCTTCAAGAATCGTGACGTCGAGACCCTGAAACAGAATCCAATACAAAGATTAAAGAAACCGAAAAGCAGCTCAAGTACGTCGTGAAGGCAGGGGAAATGAAAACGAAGAAAAGACCTGATTACAGAGGTGATGAGCTGCTCCAAGGCCAGCCCAGCCAGAGCCGACGATTACTACTTTTTTTTGGGCACTGTGTCCACCATTGGTGGAGCCTTGTTGAAGTTCAGCTCCGCAACGAAATACCCTTGGGTTCCTCCTAGCGTTAGGAAAGCAGGGTGGAAATGCTATCCTTCCGCAAGCAAGCATGATTCGACTGCTATGGGCAACGACTTTCAACGACCGCTTATGATAAGCCGGGAAGACAGGATATTAAAAAGGTAATCAGCAGCGATAATGCAAGCCATCTATGGTTATTAATAGATGCTATTACCAGCTCACTAGTATACCATAGAATTCGTCCACAGATAGATTTTTTTTTCCTTGGCAAGCGATATTCCTGCTGGCTTGTTCACCGCCATTCATCACATTGGTTGGTTTCGTCTTGTAATCGCAAAATATTAATACTGTCGCTTCTCTAGCTCTTGAGAGTGGCTTCTGGTTCGATTACTGTTATCGAATTTACAAATTGAGTTGCAATTAAGCATCCATCTAATCAAAACGGGAATAATTTTTTTATAAAAAAATGTTCAAAGTGGGAAAAGTTGAGGATGACCTTATCCAAGATATTTTTGTCGTCGACGGACCTGCTCAGTGATCAGGGGAAAACTTGCTAGTTTACTTTCACGGGTTTCATATTACAACAAAATATGGTGCTAATGGTGTTACTTACCGTTAAAATTACTCTTTCCCCCTTCTACTCCAGCTCTTTGTTTGTCTCTCCGAGATGGCTGCCACCCTTTACGTTCGCCCCGACTGTCTCTCCCCCGGTTCAGCCTTCACTAGACCGCCTGTTCGAGCAGTCGACGCTGCTCCGATTGGAAAGTCTATTGCAAAGGAACCCTGGCGCGGCGCACGGTTACCCTCTAGGCGTCTGTTATCGAGGACTGTCTCGCGGGTTCAAGCCGGTTCGGGAGCCGACGACGACTGGGCGCCGTTGGAGATGTCCGTAGAAAACGCACTGAAGCTTCTCGGGGTCTCTGAGGTAGCTTCCTTCGACGACATACTCCGCGCAAAGAAATCGATCCTCGCCACTTGTAAGGACGACCAGGAAGCGGTTGCACAGGTTTATCATCCTACTCTTCCCAATCCACTCTTTCTTTAATTTCAGAGAATTTGAAGATAAGATGGATTCCATTCACGTTAATATTTAATGTTGGCCCCTCATCTGCATTTAGACGTTGGGCTGCACATTAGGTAAACTATTTTCAAGATTAATGGTCTGAAAAGAGAATTTGCATTGAGGGCTGCCCATAGAGAACATAGGAATTTTGTTTTGGGGTCTTGTTTTATGCTGAACATGCTTTTCTTCTCAGTAAATCCAGATTGGGAGCTTCAAATTGAATTTTGGTTCTGAGATGGGTTAGAGAGGTCAGTCATTCTAGTTGATTTTGAGTTATCTTCAAAAGTGATCGTGTTCAATCAACGTATATACTTCGAAGTTCAAATTGTACTGGATAGTGGACACGGTATCCGTGTCATGTCGACTTATGCCTTGCATCGCATCCGCATCTGTACTTCTCACCAGGATTGATACTTGTTTTTTCGGGAAATGCTTAATGTGTGGATTAGATTGGAAACCAAGGAATAACTATTCGACGCGTTCGTGAAATATTATGATCATCTGCATTTAATGTTTTTAAATGTTCAGAATGATTGATTTTTCCTTATGGAAATACATAGGGTATTTGACTTGGGTGGTGAATCAAGCTGGTCAACAGTGTCATGCATTTTTATCTCATGTTCCCAATATTTGCTTTACTACTTTTAAATTCTAGATAAACTCATTTCCCTTGTTCATTGGTACGATTGCTCAACTTCCTCTAGGTCGAGGCTGCATATGACATGTTACTTATGCAGAGCCTAACTCAGCGGCGAGCAGGAAAAGTGGCGGATAGCAAAATTCGTTATGCTGATATCAAACCTGTGAAGCTCGCCGGTTTGGGGTCAATGCCTCAATGGTTCCGAACTGCAATAAAGAATTCGCCAGTTTCAATAGAGACTCCCTCCACTAGTGCTTTAGGTGTACAAGCTGGAGTGTATGGTGCTTTGATGGGTTTAACCTATATTAACGATGCTTCTGTACCCGCTGCATCATATGCTGCAGCTGATGTTTCTGGACTCATTTTGGCTGGTAGCTTTGGAGCTTCCTTGTACTTTATGACCAAGAAGAATGTTAAGCTAGGTAAGGACCTCTCATATGCATATTGTACACTTGTTCGGGGTTCAAGTTTTGGTTTCAAGTGAATCAGTTTAAATTGTTCATGTTACTAACTCAGATCTTACTTGATATGCATTTACTAAAGTATATAAAAGTCTTTTGTTGAGTAACTTGTTTGTATTGACCTGAATAAGCCAAAGCTTAAACTCACTAAAGCGTGTCCAGACTCTCACCTAAGTTGAATAGATTGTTGAATGTTCTGTCCTCCCTCTGCTTTGCACTCATGAAGTTTAAATACAAAGTCCATAAGGGTTCTGTGGTTGTAACTCTTGCAGGGAAGGCCACTGTGATAACCATAGGAGGGCTCATAGCAGGTGCAGCAGTAGGGTCAGCTGTAGAGAGCTGGTTGCATGTAGATGTTGTCCCATTTCTAGGCATACACTCCCCTGCTACTGTTGTAAGCGAAATCATAGTTATGTCTCAATTCTTGGTTTCTTTGTACCTAAGGTAGTAAAGGAGAACGCGATGTTCATATATTGAAATGTGATTTCGCCATTTTTTTTAATTTAGAATCATTGCTTATCTTTCAATCTTGGGTACAATGCGCACTTGTGCAATAATAATGAGTAAGAAACCCATTCCACCCATTCCATTCAAAGGCCTTATTCATCATTACTTGTTCACTTTTGCTTACAAAACACCATTTAATTAATGCTCTCCAATGTCATCGTTCTATGATTGAAAAATGATTTATTGATCATTATATCTCTGACTTCCCTTTATGTTAATAAAATCTTGTCACCCCTTTCCTTAGCCAGCTGGTTGCGCTGAGCCAACATTTCTTTGAAGAACCCAGTTTGCATGGAGTACCATGTGCATGGAACAACCGTGGTTATGGTGCCTGAGGGCTAAGGCACATCATAGCATTGAGTATAAAGATACAAGAACTTGTTCATCTTAACCTTTTAATCATTAAATAATATTTGTTTCCATATTACTAGTTTAAAAAACCTGTTAGGCCTTTTCAATTGTTATTTGACAATTAAAGCAGTTTCTCGTGGCTTTGCATCACCGTTGTGCTCCATGGGCGCGTGGAACCGGATTAAGATCTAGAATTTTTGCTTTGAATTTTTAGTAGAATAATTTGATATTTTCATATTACTAAATACACCCATCAAATAAAAAGTATTTAAGAATTACATCTATTTTACAAACATACCAAACATATTTTTGAAACACTCCCATTCCTCTAATTCGAACGGGGGCATTACAATAAGTTCTTTGCCACAAAGAACCGTAACCTTAAAACTTCTTAAACAACGGTTACCACTTACCAGTTTATGTATAACTGATAGTGGCTCGTTGGCCCAAAAAGAAAAACTGATAGTGGCTCAAATGAAGGGAAATCGTGAAGAGGGAAAGCTAGGCGCAAACGCAACTTGTATCATGGTCATGGGAAGATCCCATTGTTCTTTCAGCTTATTGGAAGGTGCAACATAAGTATTACTATTCTAATAAGTTACAATTTTCCTTGATTTGAATGGGAAGAAAATTAAAAAGCAAAGAATACTAGGAGGAAAACTCTCAAAAACAAAACTTGTTTACTATTTTTGAAAATTTTCCCTAACAGTATTCTTTCCTCCCATTTTTCTCCCCATCCCAAATCAAGCCTTAAAGAATTGAAGTGCTGCCCTCTCTCATTGCTATTTTAAGAAACCTGATATTCACACAGCAGAATGATACAGCAAAGAAAAATAAGATACAGCGTAAATCAGGTACCACCAGCCTCTGCTGGTGTCGTACAGGGTGCCAGCGTGTTATGAGGCAGGTTAATGCCACCGCCTCTAACAGATATACCATTGTACTTCACAGAGCTTGCCCTACTCAAGAGATTTGAATCCAGGAACACAACTATCACGGTTATGTCATCATGGAAATGTCGTCGAACACCACGATCAATCTTCTTTAGGTCTGAATATCTCATTTCTCTCTTCTTCGCTGCTTCTTGAAGGGCAGCTTTCACCAGCCTCCTTGCACTTCCCTGAAAGAGAGATAGTAGATTAATCATTAATCCATTTTGTGCCATGTATTCTGCCTGACATGCATCAGCAGCTCATATCAATCACGCATATTATTTAAGCCTCAAAACATGCACAAAATGACTGTCAGCAAATCAAAAATCAATTAACATCAGCATATCAGTAATGTCTGATGTCAAATGCCAATAACTAATTAGCTGCAACATCAATGGTTTGTACTAGAATAATTTCCCCCACAAATTCTTCCCATAGGCAAAAAAATACAAGCCGTGAAACATGCAACAGATAATGAAAAACGAATTATCCAGTAAACCGACAAACACCAACTATAAGGGGAGGGAGGGTCCACATCAACCTAGTTAGGTCTAAAGCATCGCATAACCATGATTCGTCTATTTGACTTTTACTCAAATTGAAATGTGATTCTTACACTATGAGGATTATTTTGAACTATATCAACTGCATCTTGATTGCTAAGGTGCTCCCAGAGCCCATCAGATGCAAATATAATAAATTGATCGTGTGGCTGCAATTGGCACACTGATATCGATGGTTCGGAGCTTAGTATCGGCCTCTTGAATGGCTCCCGAAGTCGAAACTTAGCATATAGTGGTTCTCTATTGAACTCAGCCTTTTTCAAATAAGCATCACCAATGGATCTTGAAACCTGCAAGGTTTAAAGATTTTAGATCATTTTTAGGGACCATGGCAAGGATTGGAGGAGATTTAAGCCCGGGTTCAAGTTTCGGGGGGGAACAAAATGAATGGCATACGCAAAAGAATTGATAACAAAATTTCAAAGAACATTATACATATCAACATGTGGGTTTAAATTGTATAAATCAAATTCATTTCCCGATATACATTACTGGTGAGCCCGTTAAATTGTATTAATTCTTTTATATGTTAAAATAATGAATTAGTGGGAAATTATTTTAACTTCCCACCCTCTTAAATGCATCATCACTTCTTTTTCCAATACCACCATTGATCCTTAATATAAGCCCAAATGACTTTTTTAAGAAAATTGAAGAAACTAAATAAACTAGTGTATTTATCATGTTATTCTAAACCAATTTGTTTGACTTATAAATTGATATATAATCTTTTTTTTTGCCAAAAAATTGATATATAATCTAATCATACACAAGTATTTCAGAATATATATAATCTAAAGTAATATATTTAGCTTCCTTAATCTAAAAAAAATAAACTGTGGATTATATTAAGAACTGAAAGTAGTAATTTAATTTTTATTATGTTTTATCAGCGCTGTAACATATGGCTATGGGACCCAGAAAACAAAAGGCCCCATGTGTGCTGGTATCGATTTCAATAAAAATGTCCAAACAAAAAATTACATGTAGGTCATATAACTAGCAGTTCTGCTCATATAACTTCAAGAATGTAGGAATGAGCTGCCACTATAATGTGCATTTAAACGTACAATTGCAAGTCATGCAGCAAAAACAGATAATCAATAAGCTCCAGTTACAGGAAAACTATATTTATGAGCCACAAATGACTTACTTGTATAAGGCCCTTTACACGCCATACATTACGTTTTAAAACAACAATCTGGGAGTCATCAGGATGCGAAGAATGCATCTCCTGTCTTACAGACTCTATCCCCACATTGTGCTCTGTTGACAATTGCATGGCCAGCACGTCCCCAGTTGCCTTGACCGCTCTTCCCAAAACAGCCCTAGAATCACCAAGATTAGCTACATAAAGGGTTCCATTACAAATAACACCAACAAGACAGCATGACCCAACAGCTGCGATTTGTGGTTGTATTGACCACTGTCTGGCAACAAGAGACATAAATCCCTCTTCTGTTGCTTGAAATGCCTTGCAAATTACATCAACTGACATTGATTGCTGCTCTGCAGCAAACCCTGCAATTAAAAGTTGAG
>JANTPZ010007890.1:0-11838 GCA_025593235.1 Vachellia pachyceras | reverse complement strand
AAGCAGAGACGGGGAATTGCAGAAGAGGAGGGAAAAACAGGTTTTTTGGGATCAAGAAGCAGCGGGTAAATTCGCTGATTATCCATTGAATTGTGGGCCGCACTAGAGGATCAAACTCTTTATTCAATGGGCCATTTAACCCTGCTTCTCAAGTAACAGAGGGAAGCCATGTACCTATTTTTGCTAAATAAAGGTACAGAGCCGACAACTTTCTCCTCTATGAGAGGAGATATGAGATGCTATTTGAGCTATCGGCAATAGCGATTTCCCTTCAAAACTTGAATATACCCATATATATATATTTGACTTGAAACGGAAGGCACCTTATTGTCCCACTACAACAAAAAATTTGCAGGGAGTAAAATTCCAATTAGGGGTTTGGAGGTTCTTCCTCTAGTCTGGTGATTACAAATCCGAGAGGAACACAGTGAATAAACCTGTAGTTTGCTGGAGACTAAAACATTTCAGTGTAGTTGATATATTTAAGATAATAAATAAAATGTCCAATAAAAGTAGACTTTTTTGGGTTTCATAGGATGGGAAGTCATTTTTTATATAAAATCAATCTTCTCCTATCATTCATGAGGTGAATATTGATGAGGGGCAATAAGTACTTGTTCTTCGTAATGCTTATAGCAATATAAATGCGGCATTCATTCAAAAAATTGCATTTTGTTTTTAAAATATTAAACTTAAATTTTCTTTTGCGTTTGGATGAGATTTTGAAAGCATTGGATAAGGAATACCTGTTAAAAAATTTGGTAAATGCAGCATGTTGGGCATTTGTGACAACCTCATTGGAAAAGTTTGGCGCACACGTCATGAACCACAAATTGATGTATTAAAGTAATAATACCAATCTTCTCTGATGGACACACACACACACATTCAGTTGGCAAAAAAAAAATGTATATATAGTTTGAAAGGGCCATCAAATATAATCTACATATAAATTACAGATCAGAAGCAACAATTTTATAGTAGGCAAAATGTTAAAAGAAACCACAGAAGCAATACTCATGTAGACCTGCCTCGGTTGAAACCAAAGCCAACGTGTAAAAGTTGCCAGTCACAGACAGTGACAGGATCTCAACATTAACTGAGGCACCATTCACTCGCAACCAAATTTGTTGACGAAATTTCTCATCGAGAAGAAGACTGATCATAGACAGAAACAGATACATATGACCAAAAAGCAAGCAATCCATCAACGCGACATTTATATAACAGAGGAGAGAGAAATGGATTAAAGAGAGAGGAGGGAAAGTGTGTAGATGGCCTCCGGCAAGGGGTCAAGCTCCGAGGCCTGTGCGGGTCTGGAACCGGTGGCCCTTCCACCGATCAAGCGGAGAGCCCGTTGGAATCTGGTGGCGTAGGGAAGCGATTCATCGTGGAAAGCAATCTGAGCCAATTGAAACAGGAAGAGCCTGAATGAGTGGGTGGCGTCGGAGAACGATTCGCGAACGATTCTCAGACCAAAAAAGAGCTTAAGCGTGAGAGGCCATGCAAGCCAAGCCAATGCTGGGCGGAGGGAGTGGAAGGTCAGTTTCAGGTGGAGGAGCTTCGCCAGAGGCACTATGTGGAATACCATCGGGCTGATTCGAACGATTTGGTACTGCCAGGTCAATTGCCTCAACGAAAATCCAAATCCCTTCGTTCCTCAAGGCGACGCCGAAAAGGAAAAGGAATAAAATATCCAGATCTAGGAATCACACGATGGAGAATTAGTGTAATTCGCGCCCATGAGGCTCTGTTTTCTTAACCAATAGTCAAACTTATTGTCGCATGAACATTTCCAGGTTCTTCAAAATTACCCGTTACTAGGGCAGTAAATCATTGGGACAAAGTCAACTCCAGTTTGGGGATACCCCGGCCCACACCACCACCGTGAAACGTTAAGTATTGGATAATTAATTCATTTTAATTCTAAATATGATATCCTAGTTATTTCTTTAAATTTTTTATTGTTTATTAAGAGTTTAATCAAAAGACGGTTTTAATAATGAGAATTTAAAAAAAAAACTCATTTACATTTATTACAAATAATCCAATCTTCTAGTATTCATAATCCCTAACTCTTGTATTGGAGATTAGAGAATGAATTAAAAAGATTATCATTGTGGATAAGAACGAGCAAGTCTTGGCCTAGCGCCATGCCGCGATCTAACCTATGTTTTGGAAATGTGACGACACGATAATTCTCAATCGGCAAAAGAAACAAAAAAAGACAATATTCTTAACAGACAAATAAAATAAAACATGCCATCCCACGCGTTGCTGCTCCTAAATTATTTATATCAGAAATTACTCAACCATCGAAACTAGCTGTTGAGTTTTCACCCGCTTAACTTGTTCACATCTCTCATCAAATCAAATTAGTTTCTAAAATTACAACTAAGAAAATCATGTGTACTTGATGAACAAGATATATATAGATATAAATCGGCCATTTACCCGTCATCAATCACAATTATATGATTCTATTGCAATTGCATGGATTGAGAATTTCGTTGTATGGTGATCAAAACGTTCAAAACAGTGCACAAAGATTTCGTTGTATCGTGATCAAAACGTTCAAGACAGTGCACAAAGATTAGCAGTGCTGCTCAGCTTGGATCCTGCATATAAAAATTGTGAAAACAGAAAGATTAGGAAAGAGGAAGAAGATTTATCGGAATAATAACCTTAATAAATTGAATAGAAATCCCTCGAGGCACTGCAAATTCTCTAGCAAAAACAACCGATGGGCAGATGGCATTGGGTTTCACCTACGTTATGAGTCGTTGTATACTGGTTCAGGTTCTGTGAGGTTACTCCATCAGATCGTAGCAGATGCAGCAGAGGTGTATCAGCTTTGAAAAAGTGGCAAGGAAACCATGAACTGAAAAATCCCAAAAAAAATCTCGATATTGTCAAGATCAATTCATCAAATTCAAAACAATGTCAGCCGAGCATCTCGTCTGCCACTGATCTTCATGCTCTTTCCTGCTGGAATATCGTAAAACTGGCATCATCATGAGAAATCAAGCACTAGTTTGAGCCCCCCATTTGATGGATCAAAGGATGCTTCAAGAACTGCAGAACAGCATTCTCCCACATTTCTAGAATCTTGGGGCCCTACTGCTCTTGGTGTAGCCAGAAGCTTTACTCCTTGTTTCCAGTATCTCTTGTCTGAAATCATACATAACATGGTGTGAGCAAAGTGTGCACGAATAAGTATCCCCAGAAAAAAAGTGTGCACAGGTAAAAACTCCTTGTAGTTTTACGTGCTTTGCAAATTATGTTGATGTTGAAGTTAACATCTTTTGATTAGCTTCATATCTGTCATTTTGCTCGTAGAGTTGCACCATACAGTCTGCTTTTTTAAAGGGTAGGGAATTGATCCATTACCTGGACCAGTAGATACAACAATTTTATTCTGCAAATCCATCACCCAGTCAATCCACAGTACAAATCCATGGCACAATCCTGTCTTAGTAAACTTCACCTGCAGCATACAAGTTTTTAAGTTAAGAACAAGAGTTCGATTGAGTTCTAGACAATTGAAGATAAATATTAAACCAGCTCTTCTCAAGAAGCATATGAGAATAACAGATATAAAGAAAGACGCCTTACTTATGAAATCTTTCTATTCAAAGATATTGTGGCAGAGGTTATTTTAACCCACTAAAGCAATTTAAATGTTAGGCCATAAAGGTCACTAAATTCTTTTGTTAAGTAATTATTTGTCTTAACAAATACTCGGACTATGATAAATGCATCCAAAACTTGGAAGGCATCATCATATTCACATTACCTGGGATTCTCCTTGACATAGATCTATCTGTTTTGAGAAATCAAACTCCATAACTGCAAATGTCTCACTAAGTTCCTGAAAAATTGTTAACAAGGCTGCATTGATACTACTGACAAGATTCTTATTCCACAATGGAAACTTTTTTTTTTTTAATCTCATGCAAAAGAGGCTTTTTAGCAAATTTGACCTCATATTCCCCACATTGCCAGACGTAAAAGGGAAGACAAGGAGCCTCTTCGGATTCAGGTAGGTAACCACAAGCCCCTAATGTGGTATTTACCACTGAATGCTCAAAACCTTCTATCTTACTCAAGGAGCAGCGACTTTTCCAAAGATCCTGGAAAAAATTCATCTCATTAATCATACAGCCATGCTGCCAAGCAAAATACAAAGGTCCTGTCCATTTAAAAAGTTACCTTTGCAAAAATAGTTTATTTTTAAGCAACAAAAATCACGACTTTATGGGCGAGTTTTTGTAAATCGAAGTTTAAGAGGGTGAAAAGGAGTTAGCTTACTGGAAGGGACATGGCACAAGCCTTCAATATTCCTTTATTAGGAATAATCACAGCATCTTCTGAGAGGATAGAATCAAGTGTGGTACGGTCTTTCCTTTAACACAATATTAAAAATGATGTAGCTCAGTTAGTGAAATACAGATTCCCAAAGATCAGAAGTAATAGAGTTAATGCTCGGGCCAACTACTTTAAAAAATTCCAGTTAATCAGGCAGAAGTACTAGAAAACAGATGTCATATAAGCAGATCACATCAAAATGCAAGTAGAGACTCTTTCTAAAAATTTAGTATTAAGACCATGTCACATATGCTATAAACACATCATTTACTAATTTACTGCTTGCAGATCTAAAATATCAATGATCTCTCTTTGGTATTGAGCTCCAATTGGTATTTGAATCCAAATCATTTAGCCTTGAGAGTAGATTCTACTACTATTGAGCCAAGACCGTATGGTTGGTCTCACCAACTTGTTCATGTCGTGTTTAATCCGCCAGGAGATATCAGAAATGATTGTTTGATACACTAAACTTCAACGCAATATCTCACTCACAGGTTCTCATTAATAAATATCAGGTCATACGACAAAGAACACTTGCACGTGCAGAGATAATTCATAAACCAATACAGCAAAACAAATTGGTCATCAAAAGAATATTCGCCAGGAAGCATACCAAAACCGCAGATTGTCCCAAGGAAGCATGCCATCATGTCCATAATAAAATGGTTCTGCTATCAACAGGTCAGCCTAAAGATGAACAGACACGTATAAATTTTTAAATTGATTGGTCCTCAGTTCTCATGTTTAATGTAAGTGTTGCCTAAGAGCTTCTAAAATTCCTTGAAGCACACATGCATTCAAATTATTCACACAACAAAGCAAACAAGTGGAATAAGGAAATCATACCTTTTTCTGATGAGTATCATGCATGGTCAAGTGTTTTGCCCTCTTTTCAAGAACTTCAATGCAATCCCTTGATAAACCATTTGCATCAGAAACAGCTTGCAAATAATGGAGGCCTCTCCTCCCCAGCCCCGGAAATAAAGAAATCACACGTGATGTCTCTGAAAGATGTGCCAAAAGAAGAGGTAAAAGAACACTATCATCTGCAACCAAGCATAACGAGCAAACTTTTCCCTGCAACTATATACATTGTGCTTCAAGTAAGCAAAAAGCATATGGTCACTGAAGCAAGTAAACAAGGAGTTTCTACAAGTTAATCTGCTCCTTATATAGTGAAAAGGTATAAGCCATACATCAAGGGAAGAGTAGGTATTAATAACTTACTACACTTTCAACCGTTTTCAACATTGAAAGCCTCCACTCTCTGTCTCCATAGATCGCAATCCTTTCCGGTGACAGTACAATAGGTAAATCTGCATCACTCAATCTGTGTTGTAAAACTTCAGTCCTTGGTGTTTGGTTCTTTAGATTGTAAGAGATCCTAGTATCAGTATGTATAGCATGCAAACAAATTGTGTCCCCCGTATATGTGGAAATACCGTCACCAGGAACAAACCAAACACACTGTTTCCAATGGTCACACCAATCAATAGAACCTGGTGTAGCATCACCAAAAGAAATGTTAATGAAGACTCCAGGACATTTATGACCATAATAGTTCATATACTGTGATAGTATATGATAAGTCCCAGAATCTAGGTACTTATCAATCTCTTCTAGTTTCTCTCAAATGTAAGGATCTCACGATTGAAAGATAAAAGAAGCCAAGAGGAAAGGAGAATCTCCAATACTCAGAAATAATATTCTTCATTCATTCATCAATGCATTGATTACAATACACTCATATATTTATAAGCAAAGTTGTAACTGACTAACCTAGTTGACACTCCATGATCCTCCTTATTTCTCTCTAACTGACTCCATGACAACTCAATAACTGACCCACTACCTAATAATTAAAATTAAATACTTAAATAAACCAATAAACAATTAAAACCGTTCCCCATGATCCTCATTACTCTATCATTACTCTCTCCCTTGAAAACCACCTTGTCCTCAAGGTGGACGTTGGGCTTGTGATTCCTCTAAAGTTCTACAAGGGCTGGAACATGGGAGCCTCCAACATGGACTTTCATCAGTGGAGGTGAAACAGTCCGGTTGGCATAGGAAATGGGCTTGGGTCCACGATCCAATTTCTTTGCCATTTCTAGGGCGAGGAGCAGTGGTGGCCTGGAGCTGAACTGGGGCAGAGAACGCGATCTGGTCTAGCAACAGATGCACGAGGCAACAACAGGGGACGAGTACGGGACACCGAGAGTGCGAACCCCGGGCTTCGCCGAGATGGAGCTCTCGACTGAGGTTGCGACCGCGACTGAACGGACAATTGACTGAGATGGGGCTGACGACGAGCGACGAGCGACGTCCAAGCAGCAACGTTGACAGTGAAGGGGACTGGAACAGCACGAACTGAACGGGCGACACAGCTTTCGGTGACCTGTGACGCCGACTGAACGCATGTGTGCACATGAGTTGGACGGCCGTCACGACGCGAATTGGTGATGGACTCCGACAGAGGGCTCCGACACGATTCGGGGGCAACGGATGAAAGCGACTTGGATGATGAGAACAACACGAGCCGACGGAGCACGAACGCGAGTGTGATGATGGGAGACGAGGACGACGTGCGAGTTGCGACGACGACTCTGAAATGAAGCTGGCCACTAGTTATGGGTCTTCATTAGGAGCAAGTCGGACCATGTCATCCTAGGCTGGAAGCGAAGCCTCAACTGGAGTAGGCTAGTGAGGATAGGAACTGGGTTTGGGCCCATGATGGAACATGAAAAACTTCTCTGCCTTGAGTTCCCATCCTCGTGGATCTCCGTCGCAGAATGAAAATTGCTTTCTGGACCATCATTGCTATCAACCTCCCAGTGCGATCGGGTTTGTCCCTTCTCACGGCGTGAGAACTGAGCTTCCAATACAGAAACCCTGTCCCACAACTCATGCAGTACCGATAGCTGAGTAGCGATCGCAGCAAGAGGATCGCTCGCATTTGCAGTAGCTTCTGGATTCTGGGATGCCGTTGATGTGCATGTGATCACCATGTTGACCGAAAGGCTCTGATACCAAAATGATAAGTCCCAGAATCTAAGTACTTATCAATCTCTTCTAGTTTCTCTCAAATGTAAGGATATCACAATTGAAAGATAAAAGAAGCCAAGAGGAAAGGAGAATCTCCAATACTCAGAAATAATATTTTCCATTCATTCATCGATGCATTGATTACAATACACTCCTATATTTATAAGCATAGGGTTGTAACTGACTAACCTAGTGGACACTCCATGATCCTCCTTATTTCTCTCTAACTGACTCCATGACAACTCAATAACTGACCCACTACCTAATAATTAAAATTAAATACTTAAAATAAACCAATAAACAATTAAAACCGTTCCCCATGATCCTCAGTACTCTATCAGTATACTTTTATACTTCCTCCTATCATTAATATAAGATACTTTTAGTTACTTCACAAGGATTAAGGAAAGTAGTTAAGAGTAGTTTGTATCATTAAAATAGTAAAAAAATATTATTACTTTCCAAAATAACCCTCTAATTACAATCAACCTATCTTAATTACCTTCAATTTATTTCTTATACAACCTCTCTCTACAGTACAATTAACAAGGGGATTTGTGGAAAAGAAGAATTTAATGATATTGACTTTTTGCAAAGTGTCTTATATTTAGGACCTTAGAAACCTTTTAGAAGATGTCTTATATTAAGGACATGAGGGAATATACTTCCTAGCTATGTAATATATTTTCCAGAAGGCAACACAACAATATTAGTAGTTAGGCAAACTAAGTCTAGGCAGTCAGAATAACTAATTTAATTATTTTGAAGGAGGGAAAATGCAAAACTCTCACCTGTAATTGTTGGTAAATCTACCCATTGAGGAGCAGTAGAATAATATACTGTCCCTTCTTGATCAAGTTGAAGTACCCACCTGTTAACAGTAACTGCTATTAACCAAGTGGAAGTACTGAGATATGATTAACAACAAAACATTGCAACACATAGATCTCTACCATGAGATCACAGCATGAACTCTACCATCATTAGTTGCCTTTATCCACACCTCAGTCTCTCCATGACTCTCTGGTCGTTTCCAAAATTCAAATTCAAAAACTTTGAAGGGTTCTGAAAGCTGGATGGATCTTAATTTGAGTATAAGCAATTTTTTACAAAGCCAGTCAAAGAGTTATAAATTAAGTTACCAGTTTTATTTGTTCTCTTATTGGGTTGCAATGCATGGCATATTGCTGGTGTTTGATGCTCAAAACACTATCTAGTCCAGGAGGGATGAGATGAATGCCATCAGATACACTTGCTTCATTGTTACGCAAATTGTTCATCTGTGACAAGAATCTGCTTTCAACCAGCTGAAAAAGGTATAAGGGCGAATAGGAACAAACCTTATGAGACTTAGAAACAAAAAAAAAAACAGAGAGAATTTAACGAAGAATAACTTCATAAGATTATATAAGACCCATTTTTACCCGGAAGTTTTTTTTAAGTGCAATTTTACCCTAACTTAGCAGACTCAAAAGGCAACATTTCATTAACAGTCCAACTGGAGATGCCACGTCAGCAATTTTGGTTAAAGGTCAAACTAAATATTCTTTAATGTCAAGGGCGGCATTAGTCCTATTTTAATCTTCCAAAGCCATATTGCTTTTATTTAAAACTTTCAGGTTAACATTGGACCAAAAGAAAACTTCAAGACCTGAGGGAAAACTTCCTAGATAAAAATGTACCTTAACCCTATGAAATATCATTTAATCATTTGCTTGAAACCAAAGTCCAAAAGAATAATTCATGAGAAGGAAGAATACTTGAAGGTTCCCGAAAGCACCTGTCCATAAGTAGTTGCTCGATATGGCACAGTTAAAGGATTTTCGACCAATAATGTGTCATGTGCATTTTGCAACGTTGGTATAAGCCCTTCACCCAGTAGTTCTGAGTCTAGTATCTCGCTTACCTGCAAAAAATATTACCATGGTTTAATCTTTATAAAGAAGAGAACGTCTTAGGCTTTGCTTGATTACGCAACAACTTGTGAGAAACCAGTAATTGGTTCTACTAAAACGAAGCAACAAACAGATGGGTTGAGATACGATTCTGTCTTTAGAATCCCAAGACATAATATTTCCAACATTACCTTACGTGCTGAAACTTGTTAAAGATGAAGAAAAATAACATAAATTCTATCTTTACTTCAATGTATTGCTATTGCAACATACAAGCACATCTGCACGCGACGGAATATCAACGCCAACTTTGAGTTCATCAGAGCGCCTGTTGATGATTTTGATATTGCCTTCCATTTTATTCAAGCGGATAACTTTTTGCATCAACTTTACCATTGGAAGGTACGACTCGCAGGCAGTTATCAACCCCTTGCTGCTACTAGGCGCGTTTGAGTCACCAGAGCCCATAGCTCGTGCAGCCATCATCGATAGAAGTCCAGTGCCAGCACTGCACAGTTTTTATCATAGTATAATTCTTATAAATAGCCATTTTCTAATGGTTGAATCTGCAGTATCTAAAGTCCAATAACGAATGAGATGGAGATATTGCTATGCAACATTTACGTTAACAGTCATAATACCCGATGTCAAGGACATGGCAGGGTTTGATGATGGTTTTTTCAATGGCCTCCCGGAAAGCTCTATTCCTCCTAGAATCATTGAGCATGTCTAAATAGGAGGTCGTGGCCAGAAGGGGTTGCTGGAACTTCTGCGCAAACCTTTCACCCTCGTCTTCTTCAATCACAACCCATTCTGAGTTACCGCTCAGTGGATCTACCTTAAGCTGGAAGACGCGCTGAGTAGACCCGGAGCTCATGGTTCGTAAAGTAGACAGTGAATGATGGAGTGGAGCTAGATGGGGCAGGAGCGAAATGGACCGACTAGCAAGTAGGGTTTTGGGGAACAGAGTAGCCATTGAAGAGGAAGACAAGACATGGTTAACTGACGGCGTCCCCTCCTAACACTTCCCGGTTGAGCGCCCTGAATCTTATTCTTCGAGAAGAAAATTATTGCTTCGGACTGTTTTCTTATGAGAACATGTTTGGAATTTTTGCAAATTATTTCTCAAAACTCTCAATTTAAAGGTTATGTGTTAATGTTATTTTTTGCTCACCCATATCAAATATTAATATTAAATTAGAAGGCAAATAAAAATTCATCATGTTAGATATTAATTTCTAAAAACATTTATAGGCCCATGCATCTATATACATGCATATTAAAGTGTAGTTTGGTTGAATTTTTTTTTCTCTGTTAGCACAAAAAAGAAATGTTTTTGTTCTCTACTGAATCAAATTCAACAAAAAATTTGACTCAGATTAAACAGATTAATAATTACTACTAAACAATATATTTTCAAGTTAATATTGTCATTTATTTCATCAGTTAGTTGATTTTTTTTGGGTTATTGAACGAAGTTTTCCTTTGAGGAAAAAACAAAGTTAACAAGTACGAGTTGGGAACAAAAGAATCAAATTTCAGTTTGGATGGCCAGAACTTGCAATACAAAAAGCAGCCCACAAGGGCAGAATTGTAGAAGGGAGGGAAAGCTAATGAAGCAGCATTAGGGCAAAATAATGGCGGGAACGGGAGCAGCAGGGACGGTAGCAGCATCCTGCATTTTCTGTGACATGGCGCGCAAATCAACGTCCGCTTCTCTTCTCCACGCTGTCTGTCTCCTCTCTCTCTCTCTCTCTCTCTCTCTTATCGTCTTCATAATTTTCTTTTGTTCTTCTAATTGTTTGATGGCCTAAAAAAACCCCCACGAAAACTGATTTCTTTTCGTCTTCTTGTCCTTTTTTTATCATCCCAGTTGGGGATTCGGACTATTTTTCCCCTTCCGATTGAGTTTTGTAACTGCAGGATGACAAGGTTGTGGCTTTTCAGGACATCAATCCATCGGCTTTCAGGTACTAAGATTTACCTTCTCTTCTGTTGAACTCACTCATAATGACTTCCAAGGCTGTAACTGTTCTGTCTTCATCTAATTTTTATTTTTGTCCCTTCATTAGTTAACGAACCAATGGAATCATTTCAAAATTGAGCGCTGGAAAAGTATTCTTTTTCCTAGGCTGAGCGGTTAGCTATAACAGCCAGTTTGGCTGAGTAATCAGAGTATCTAATGATTTAAAAAAAATTGGATCAGCTGCACAGAAGATCTAAAATAGGTTTCAAGGAGATGAGAGCAAGAAAAGATAGGTGAACACTGCCTGCCTAAATGTTCTTTCTTCATGAGGGAAACCTGTTAATTGTCCCAGAGAGTCAGAGACCTTGACAGCAATTCACGTTCGATTACTTACAGTGAGACTAAGGCTGTGTATTGTAGCTACGGTTGTATGAATTTTGTCTCTTACACAGTGCGAGAAAAAAAAAAAAAAAAAACTTGCTCGATCTGTGCTGTCTTCACATGTATGAGTTATTAAGTTGCCAGATCTATTACTAATCGTTACCATACTATTTGCCTGAT